>WNLI01088645.1:0-10769 GCA_025802215.1 Wirenia argentea
TAATTTATTACTTGGTCAAGATGAAAATTTTGAGAATTTGCCATATACAGTATATGTTTGTTAAAATACAATCTCATATTATATTCGTTAAAGGAACAGTTAGTTTTCACAGAACATTTGATTAAATCAAATAATTAAAAAAAGAAAATACAAGAAACTTGTTTACTACTGGATACGATAAGAAAGTTATATAGGCCTAGTGCGGTTCATGCAGAAATGGAATTTTGACTGATATTTCAACAAGAAAGCTGTGTCTAATCATAATACTTACAGTCTTTAATAAATTATTTTTGAGAAAGGTGTTCCTTTAAATTTGTATTGATGTATAATCATTCTGAAACTAAACCTTTTTTAATATACAATGAAACTCTTTTTTGTGTGCCAAGCCTTTTTCATGTACAATGAAAAAGTCTGTAAACATAATAATAAATTACAGTAGATAAAATAGTAAAAAAGTAGTTGAGTAAAGTCACTACTGTGTATTCAAAATGTGTATACAAATGTACTGTAGCGTATACGCAAAAAATTACATAAAAACTACAAATGGTTGTGCCAATGAAGTACCTTATAATATTGTATGTGAATTAATATGGTTGTAGGCTGTTTATTTTATTACATAGTCTACTTATAATCAAACTGTTTTGTAACAAACATTGTGTATCTATATATATATTGATGTAATTTTTTTAGGTAAAGAATTATTATAATAATAATGCGGTTGAAGAGGTAAATGATATTTTAATGTAATAGTCTACTCAGAGTAGACAGTAAATTGTAAATTTTATGTTAGTATGAAGATGTCTGTATTTGTTGATAATCATGTAGGTGATTTTAAGCTTGGAGAAGTGTACAAAAAATCCAATTGTAAATTGAATAAAATGTCAGATGTAATCATGTAAAATGCTACATTCCAATGAGTAAATCATGTATATTTGATATGTCTATACAAAGTATAGGTGTCATGCGATATAAAATACAAAGCGATGTCTTTAAAAGTAAATAGTGGTAAAAATTTGTAAATTTCGGTGCCGTCTTTTTTACATCCCACAGCGGTTGTAATTTGAGTATTTTGATGATGCCGCTTCAGTCGAGATTTAAAGATTACTATCAATTATACCTAATGTCTTAGATCTGTACTGCTGATATAAATTATCCAAAAGAAACTTATAGGTGGAAGAGCGTTGGCTTGTCAATCACGAGATTGTAGGGTCAAAATATTTCGAAATTGATTCCTAAATCTCAACATGGAAAATATTAAAAAGTGCGGTAAAAATACACCTATTTATATTTTACTTTTAGTATAATATTGTGCTCTTACTAGGAAAAAAACATGTTTTCGTGTAACATTTTTGGAGGAGATTTGAATAGTTTAAGTGTATGTGTATATAGTGGAATACTCCTTTAACATGAACATTTTTGGCACAGTACGGTTTATTTTCTCGTGGATGAATTTGCCCAATGCAGCGGTCATGCCAGATTATCAAAATGTGGCTACTGTCTCGAGGTCGGCCGGATTAGCATGCACAGTTTATTGTCTTATGTGGTTGGATTCCATGACTGGAGCGATAAAAAATAGCGCCACATTATTGGCGCTCAAGGAAATATTGCTTTAGAACATTGTTGCGATCATGTGTCAAATTTACTCGCAGCTGTAATGTTTGAAAATAATCTCATAAAAGGTTCCGGGCCGTGCCAAAAATGCGCATGTAAAAAGGGTATAAGATGTTTAGTAAATTTAAAGTCTATTGTAAATAGTATACAGTAATAAACAATGTGTTTTCCGTTGCCATGGTTATATACTGTATTAAATATTTGAAATCCATATATCAAAATGATTTTTAATTATTAAATGTAATTTTTAAAGAACATGACAAATTTTCATAATGCTGTAGATTTAATAATAAAAAACATTACATAATTAATGCTAAATTTAATTACCATAGGCCTAATTATTATTATTATAACTAAATTATGCACTATTTATCAGGGTTCATTTTTCCCTGTCAAATCTGGCACAAATTTTGGCAGC
The DNA here is from genome assembly GCA_025802215.1 of Wirenia argentea. NCBI lineage: Eukaryota > Metazoa > Mollusca > Solenogastres > Pholidoskepia > Gymnomeniidae > Wirenia > Wirenia argentea. Next base: position 2,030 of record WNLI01088645.1, read on the forward strand.
TTATTTGGCACATGATTTGTTAAAAATAGAAAAGAAAAACACAACATCTACATTTTTATCGTTATTTGCAAGCCAAAACTTTTACGCAACATTTTAGTAACATGCAGATGGATGTATGCTAAAACCTGATAGGTCACAATTCTGCAAATTGTACATAATTCCAATGAAATTGGTTGTTACATTTTTTGAAATACGTGGTTTGGGGTTTTGTGCGACGTTCTTCGTACATATGCCCCAAAAGTATGGAACAATCTGCCAATTTCTCTTCGATAAGAAACTGTATTCAACCTATTCAAATCAAGACTGAAAACATTTCATAGAGTTTATTCACCCTGAATCATTTACTGTAATTAGCACACCTGAGAGAAACTATTTCTGATATTTGTGCTTAAGCCATGTACACATTACATTACATTACTTCGAATTTACAAATCCTAATTTCAACAAGTCAACATCCCATTTCATCCAACATTTTTATTGCAACAACGTGCATCAGATTAAAGGAGAGTTGGTCAATTGAATTTGAAAGCTGGTCAATCATTGCTATACAAGGTCCCCTGGACAGTGCAGTAGACACTCCAAAATAAGATCACCTCAAGCCAAATTAGCACATGGATAGACAGTTATAGGTGTCAAATTTCATGCGGCATTGCGGCTCGCACACAGAGCACAGTAAATGTATACACAACTTAATTGATGTGTTAAAATTGACATAGATTAGAAGAATATTTTAAACATTACATAAGTAATATGTATAAATGAACATTACCTTTGTCTTCGGAACCTTTGCCGTATCGGCTTCTGTCTTTGGCCCCAACAAATGCAAAATCTGTGTGAATATGATGTAATGTAATAACAAAATTGAGTAATTATCATAATATAATATATTTTTACGATAATATTATTATTATTACAATGTTGTTTAATAGAAGATAATAAAACAAATGATATGGTATAAATTTCTCACATATTTCATCACACACATAATTCAACAGTAGCCAATTTTCAGACAACTGAGACAACTCTGTAAATTTTTGTTAAAATTAGGCCAAAATTCGGTCATTCCGGGCATACTCGGTTCAATTCCGTTTCATTTCACTAATTTAGATTGTTTAGGTTGTATGTCGAAAGGAGCTGATTCCGTTTGGTGTGGCTCATTTTTGAAAATGGTAATTCCGCCCAATAATAACCTAGTAAACCTACACTACTAAACACTATTGCTAACCTGCATGTCAATTTCGTTCTTGATACATTTTCCATCGGCCCACTTTAGCTTCAATCTTGCTTCACCTAATAGATGAACAACAAAATATTATGTAACAAGAAAATGATACACCTCAATGATTATGAGTTAAAGGGCCATCCGTAATTATGAACATATACTCCAGCATACAAATGAATTTCTGATCCCCTGCCCCCTTGTGAGGAGTAGATATTACTGAGGGGACAATAGTGTCGTCATTAACGTCCCTAATCCCTGTACAATAGGTTCCTGTATAACAGGTTCCATATGGGTAAGACACGGGGCCCTTCCCGAAGGAAGTATTGAGGCAAGGTCCATTTTACGGGTCGGATGCCCTTCCTGTCACCCAACCACATGGGAAATCAACCCAGAAACCCCTAGTGGGACGCATGGTCACTCGACCCCAACAACACTTAGTTGCAATGCAATTCTGAAATTACATATCCGCGATAATTAAATAATGCATTATTAAAAACAATACAGTGTATAACACATCTATTCAATTATCAGAATGAAACAGAGTAATTATTGATGTGATTAGAATATAGGCTATCACAGCATCTCAACTCAATGGAATGTTACCTATCCTAAATGGGCTTGCGTTCCGTTTTATATGGATACACATACACATAATAATATGGACACAAATTCAGAAAATAATTGGATATGAAAAAGTAATAAGTTCCATGATGATTGTACATCATATCATACTGGCTGTGTTCCTCATTGACAGACCTCACATACACCACTGCTGAACAGAAAACACCCATATATGGAGGGATTATCCAGGAGTACAGATCACAGGAAGCCAGATGATTGTACAGTAATTGTATGAATTGGTTTGATTTGTGAATGTTGTTGATATTCACCATCACACCTCTGTATTCTCTGGGATATGCCTACTAACATGTGCTATGGTATTTGAAAGGAAAAACAATTCCCATGCATCGGTCTATGGATATGTCAACCGTCAAAGTTGTGTTCTGTATGGCATACTAAATAATATCTGTTAAAAATATGCAAAAATACTAAATGTTATACGGAGTAGCCTACATTCAATTATGAGATAGAAGATAATGATTTGTGATGAGATGCAATTCGATGCTTGTGCTAGCAGAATGAATTGTGTTTTCTGTTGAGGGAATTGTAAAATATACAAAAATTTGAAATGTTATGCATTCGGATGAGGTGGGTGACTCCCCTCAGTCTTGGATGTGATGCCAATTCATTCGTGGCAGTCAAGAAAAGGTCAAAACACTGTTGTTCAATGGATTCACTTGTGTGTGGAGTGGATTGTCTGTGTACAGAGCATAGGGACAGCAGTGGATTTTTGGGGCGAACCTGTCCGCACTGGTGCTTTGGGGCGGGGCCACTAATATTTTCCCAATGAATTTGCCAAATTTCCATTGGGGCAGTTTTGAACTACAGCAACTTCTGTCTTCCTGTGATCTGTAGTACATCTGTGCACAGGGAATCCTGGATCCCTCCATATATGGATGTTTTCTGTTCAGCAGTGGTGTATGCGAGCTCTGTAAATGAGGCACACAGCCCGTGTGTTTTCTTTATTATCTTGCGACAGCACTTGTATGAATCAGCGATTCAGCATGCTTGGAAAGGCTTTCAGACTTCAACATGCCCTTTGCAATAATATACTATACTACTGAGCTTGATATATTGGAAGCGTACCATGGTTGTTGAAACAAGCAAGTCATGTTCTCGCAATAGCGACATTTTTGTAATACATAACATATAATATAGATGTACACATATTGTTTATGGCCTCCGATATGAATACTCTTTGACCTTTGAAAAGAAAAAACTCATTAATGTATTAGATAGAATTAATGGAAAATAGGAAGTGTCATCATTTTTTATGCCCTCTGAGTCTCTGATAGATGTCTGTTTTTCCCTGACCTTTTGTAGTATTGAGCATTGAGTATTGTTATCTCTATCTCTATACTGTATGCTAAAAATACCATAGTACTAAAAAACCTAGTATGCCCACTGTGTGTCCGATGTTTTTAGTAGAGAAAATTCCTAAGTATTCTTCTACCACAATGGGAGAGGCCAGATAAGGACTCTCCACATTGAATTTGAATTATGGGTTTGCGGTTCTCTAATGGAGAGCTATATGTAATGGATAAGCATAATGCCTGTGCTGGTAAAGGGCACACTTGTACAGCTATACGCATAAACCACGCCTTCCGTACTGGGTGAAATAAATGTGTGGATTAATATACCGCACTTTCAGAAGCAGATTCTGTCCATGTTGCCATGCAAGAATCATGCAAATGCAGGTTTGAAAACCCGCGAAAAATCCCTGCGCCCGTCAATCACTGGTGTGTTGACCACTACACCGTGAGCAAATGTTGTGTATGTATTGTCATTCACCATTCCGTCCTTAGATGGAATAAGTAAACCAATATTTGACGGATAGGGAGATCCATGAATGTGGTGTATAGAAATGTGACGCTTTACAGTTTTACTTTATTTTATAGTATTAAAGAATTACAATATCTTGTCCAGTCCGATAACCTCAATAGCCTGAATCCCACTTTGTTGATATTGTACAAAATTAAACTTGTTCCAGATTCTCACGAAAGACTCTGTGACAATCGCAGTCGATGCCGTCGTATTTTTCCACGTGTTTGATCCGATTATGTCAATCACAAACGTGACCAATGTGCAGAGCGCCACTCATCTTCTATCACAGGTATTTAGTCATTTTTACCATAATTATTTTTTGACACATTTCTTACTTCCATAAAACTTGTAATATGAATGTTTATACAGTATCATGATCACTCACTATTATCGTTAACCGACGTTTCGTCTTCTCATACAGAAGACTTTTACAAGGGATGATACGGGGCTTGGACGTCACTATCGCATGATTTCTGGGTCAACACGAGGTCGTAGATGCCCCCCTCATCACGGTTTAAATTCTGTGTTTTGCGTATCCAGATCGACTTTTATCCATGCATTCCTCTTCCGATGTATCACTATTTTCCCAATCAATAACGTGATTGTGTTGGTTAACGTGGTTGGTTTTAGCTGATTTGTTAAATTGTGTTTCTGCCATGAGAAGCTGAAACGTCGGATAACGATAAAAGTGCGTGATCGTGATACTATAAACATTCATATTATGAAAAACTACCGATCTGATGCATAAAACTTTTGTGTGAAACGGAAACACGGAATGATTCACATCAAAATACGTACAAAGTGCCCAGAACTTCCGAGCCGTAAAGTGTTTTTTCCATCTGTTCGATCCAATTATGTCAATCACAAACTCACTGAAGATATTATGCGTTCTACCAAGTTGCTTGATTCATCGATCGATTTGAATGATTGCTTGACTGAATGACTGACTGATTGCCTCACTGATTCACTGATTGCTTGTCTCACTGAAGTAATGACTGAATGATAGATTGCTTGCCTCACTAAATGACTGATTGCCTAACTAAATGACTGATTGATTGCCCCACCAAATGACTGATTAACTGATAATTTTGCAGGCGACATTGCGAAACAATCTGGGCACACGGACACTCGCTGAAATTCTCTCAGAAAGGGAAGCTATCAGTTCTACCATGCAGGTATGCATCATAATATACTAGGCACCATAAAAAACATTACATTGGGATATTTTCCATTATAACATTGTCAAAATTAATGTTAGATATTGTGCTCGTGATATATGCATTTCTCAAGTGATCATAAGGTATATTATACCGTTGGAAAGAGGAATAAATTGTTGTTCTTGCTGTAGACGCGTAAAAATGCATGTTTATGTTAATGTAAACGGTAACCACATTTTTATTCGAAAGCGAATGGCCAGAAAGAAAAATTATTCCTCTTTCCAACAGTATGCAATACCTTATGATCGCTTGAGAAATGCAGATATTATGAGCATATATCTAACAGTAATTTTGACAACGTTATAACGGAAAATTTCATGGCTCCTAGTATAATAATCAACTTTCCTGTTGTAAATACATTACATTATTATTCGATCAACTTTATATTGATCAACTTTCACTCAATCAACTTTCACTTGATCAACTTTCACTCGATCAACTTTCACTCAATCAACTTTCACTCGATCAACTTTCACTCGATCAATTTTCACTCGATCAACTTTCACTCGATCAACTTTCACTCGATCAACTTTCACTCGATCAACTTTCACTCGATCAACTTTCACTCAATCAACTTTCACTCGATCAACTTTCACTCAATCAACTTTCACTCGATCAACTTTCACTCAATTAACTTATGTTTTTTAGCTTGCATAACAAGTCAGATTTAATTTTCTATAGAGCGGAAACTCGGTGGGATATTGACACATCTGTTTCGTTTCTGTTCAGCTCTACAAACAATGGCTCTTGAGAGTGATCGGGAATGACATCGCAGTTGCCGTTCAGTTCAGCTTCAGTTCAGTTCAGCTACGTACACATTCATTAAAGCAACCCGGAATGGCAGTCCCGTCCTGTTGCTGTTTTCAGTTGCAGTGTGTCTAGGATTTTAAAACATTAATGTTTTGGTTGTGTTGTAGGAGACACTGGACATATCAACAGATCCCTGGGGAGTTAAAGTCGAGCGTGTTGAAGTGTGAGTATTCTATCATAATACATATAGTCAAGTGATGGTGGTGGTGTGTGTGTATATGTTATTGGTGGCTTTCGCCCGTGTATTTAGCAAGTGGTCAATTTGTCACAGATTACGATCCTCAAAATGGCCAAAAACTCCCTAAAAAAGGAGCATGATCCATCTGAAAAAATACAGAAGCATTGCCTTGGTCACTATACAGACCAACGTACTTCTCTATCCTCCTAGTAATGTATGGTTCAATCCACTATTTGGCCAATAATAATGATAGGCATGTGCAAGTGCTCACGGTGTAGTGGTTAGAGCGTGTGCCTTTCACTCGAGAGGCCGGGGTTCGAGGCCGTTACTTGCAGGGATTTTTCCCGGGTGTCCACCACATTCGAGACACATGTACATGGCAACGTGGACAGACGTGAACGTGCGGTATACCCAATGAACATATTTATTTTTACTTACTCTGGCTGGTCACTAAATGTACATTAATAAAAGTTCTTACCCTAAATAGAGAGGCAGTATGGGACAATGGATGAAGGCATGGTGTATGGTCGTGATGTAGCCAATCTACTGTATGGTTAAGCTTGGACAATCAATAATATACTTCATCATAACTGGCTTATACACACTGAATTAATAAAAGGTCTTACCCCATATAGAGAGGCAGTATGGGACTGAATGGACAAAACCATGGTGTGTGGTGCTTAGCCCTTTATGAACATTCAATAATATACACATTACACCATCTTAACTGGCTTATACACACACTGAATTTATAAAAGGTCTTACCCTAAATAGAGAGGCAGTATGGGACCGACTGGATGAAGGCATGGTGTATAGTGGTGATGTAGCCAATCTAATGCATGGTTATGCTTGGCCCTTTATGAACAATCAATAATATACATCATCTTAACTGGCTTATACACACTGAATTAATAAAAGGTCTTACCCCAAGAAGAGAGGCATGTGGGAATGAACTGACGAAAGCATGGTGTTTTCGAGGGTGGTGTACGGTGGTGCTTGGCCCTCGTATGTATGGTGCAGGTGTGTGGTGTTGTTGGTGCCCTCATATGATGTGTGGTAGTTGGTGTACGGCGGTGTAGTTGGTGCCCTCTGACTGGGCGGAGGCACGATGATGGTGGTAGGTGTCACTCCTCCGCCCCACCCTCCGACGGACTACCTCAGCAGGTCACGGCGGGCCTTGGTCTCCTTCCAACGTGCTCTCAGGTAGGGCATCATGTAGGGATGGTGAGCCCGCACGTTGGGGTAGGCCTCCGCGACCTTCCGCTGTTACAATGGACAAATCACAGTAATACTTTATCATGCATCTTTGTGCATAACGTGGTTGTGTCATGAGTTACAATTACAAAATTAAAGGAACACTTTAGGCAAATAGTGTAGTATCTTTTTGAGGGATGATAGTGATGGTATTGAAGGTCAAATTAAGCCTATATGCTTAGACAGTATCTTAACCCTACCCCTAGTATGTAGCTGGACTACGTCTGGTTAAGAAGAGCATCTCCCGCTAAGAGAGGTATCAGGTAGGCAAATGATAGGCAAAAATTGAAAACAAGAGGCCCAAGGGGCCTCAAGACGCTCACCTGCAATTTTTCAGTACACCACCAGCTTATATTCGGAGAAACTTTGATGAGGCTAATGACTAATGATATGAAATATGTCTCATGTCAAATTTTAACTCTACAAGCCAAGTGGTTTCGGAGAAGATTTTTCTATGATTTCATATTAATATTAAAGAAATTTTAAAATAATTTTTTGGACCGCCCCCTTGAGCCGATTTTGATGATTTGAACAAATTTGAGAGTCAAGCCACTTATGATGCCTCAGACCAAATTTCACATGTGTTTGTCAACCGGTTTCGGAAAAGAAGATTTTTGCACAAGTTAATGTTAATATTATGTCATTTTCTTGACCACCCTCTCGAGCCGATTTTGCCGATTTGAACAAGCTTGAGTACCATAGTCCCGAAGATGCCCCAAGTCAAATTTTAGCTCTAGAAGCCGAGTAGTTTCGGAGAAGATTTTTCTATGATTTCATATTAATATTAGAGAAAATGTAAAACTATTTTTGGACCGCCCCTTGGACACGCCTCCTTGAGCCGATTTTTACGATTTGAACAAACTTGACGGCCAGGCCACTAAGGATGCCTCAGACAAAATTTCACATCTGTCTGTCAACCGGTTTCGAAGAAGATGTTTGCATAAGTTAATATTACTATTATTTTTTTACCGCCCCCTTCGACACGCCCCTTGAGCCGATTTTGACGATTTAAAAAACACTTGAGTACCAGGGTCCTAAGGATGCCTCACACCAAACTTTAGGTCTACACACCAAGCGGTTTCAGAGAAGATTTTTTAAGGATTTTAAGCTTACTTTTTGTTATCTCCCCTTGGCGACACCCTCTTGAACCAATTTTGACGAATTGAACAAACTTGGGTCATGACCCCAAGGATGCCTCAGATAAAATTAGAAGTCAAACTGACAAACGGTTTTTGAGAAGATTTTTAAAGGAAATGTTGACGCCGCGGCCGATGTATGCCAGACACCTACGGCCGATACGGACAGCAAAAGCTCAGCAGGTGAGCTAAAAATACAAGTGGGAAAAAAATTATGGGTGGGCCGACACACGCAGGAGTCAATATTTATATTCATAGATTGATCATATAAGGCAGTTTTCAGTTCAGTTTATTTGAGGGAGAGGTTAAACCCCTTCGCGCAGGCCACGTTGCGGGCCCATTGCAATACCCTCGGTTAACATCATTACTGACCTGCAATATGATAACATATCTAGTTCAATGTTAAGGTACAACAATGACCGGCTCCCCAAGCATATCGGTCAAATCGGCCCGACATGTGGGTATGCCCCAGTCACGC
>WNLI01088756.1:0-10769 GCA_025802215.1 Wirenia argentea
TTACTGATTGACAATAAATATTATTGAATTTCTCAAAGGAGGCGATTTATCATACTTTGTATGATTTTCTAGTTGTTGTATCGGGAGCGGGTATTATACTCAGCAGTATAGCTGGCTACCCAATCTCTTTTTCATATATGAAAATAAAATATGTTTAAAACAAACAAAACAAAAGAAGGCCACACTAAACGGTCATACACAGAGGTTTACCTAAAGTAGAAAAAGCATACAGATGTTCTTCAAAATGGTTGAATTAATGAATTTAATACCCACCAATTTTCATTCTTCTAGCACACATGGTGAGCATATGAACTATTCTCCCTACTCATGTGTAGTACAATGTACTGCATAATTAATGAGCACACTGCATTGCACCTTCCTTTATTATCTACATGTATACATAATTAATGAAATTATTTGCCTACTGGGTAACCTTGTCCATACAGTCTGTTACCTACCCAATGCCTCATCCAATGTGTATAAGTAGCCAGCACCACTCTATTAGGCCGTTGCTATAGATTGATGATAAATATTTGTTTTGGATGTACCGTGTATGGTGCCTTATATAGCTATGGCATTTATTGCTGATTGCGCATTTTCTGTAGTATAAGGCTACCAGATTAGTTAGGCTACCATATTAATTGCATTTTCTTTGGTATAGCTAGTTTACTATACATAACTATGTTTAGGTGTAGAGTATAATACGATATTAACCAGTTCCCTGCCAAATTTGACTAAAGTCGGACGAATAGCATTGCATTAATTAATTAATATTAGCTCAGCGTTTTATTCCTTAGTGGAATATGACTCATTTCAAGGGAGTGCTATCCCAGTGAGGCCGCTCGTGTCTAGCACGGCAATCTATGTTCAACACATACACATGTAAAGTGACCCAAAGTTAGATGTTATCATGGTTAGATGTTATCATATTTAATTAATGTGGCATTGAAAGGATTAATAAATTGTCATTACAATATTGTATATAACTGTGATATAATCAAAATGGGCGACGATCTGATAGGAATATATGCATCATATAGAGTAGGGGAGGAACAAATTATGGTCATGTTGGAGCAAACTACTATAATGGTAAATTGTTGGAGTATCTACCCTTAGTTGTAATGTTATTTGTAAAGTGTAAAGTATCATAAATGTACTTGCAAAGCTTTTCTGGTATTTTTTATGTTGATGGAATTTCATTGAGATATAAAAGTTTGCATTCATCGATGGCAAATTTATCAGATATAAATAAAGCTAAGATAACTCAGCGTATCTTTATTACCAAAAAATTATGTAGGTCAGGGGTACACATTCATTGATGTGCACAGGTGTGCAAGGAACTTACCCCTGTCTGTCATCATTAGCTATAGCCCAGTGGCTAAATTGAGCATCTTAGCTATCGTAGGAATTGTTCTGACTTCTTCCCGCTGTTTTTGGGGTCATGGAAGATGAATTTTCTCCAACCAAGGCTCATCTGACCAATTTATACGGCAAGTATTCATAGCTTGATTATGTGGTTTCCTTGATGTTGCCGTCATTCTGTTGTGCATGCAGTTATATGCTTCTCCAATTGAGTGATAATTGTCAGTCATATGATTAAAACGCCCAACATAGTTATTTTTAATTTCCTCACTTTTGCAGGTGTTGCAAGACCGTGTGGAGAACCTGATGCGACAGGTGACTGACCTAGAAGAGAAGGCGGGATCGCTCCAGATCACCATCGAACGTCTTCAGCTGGCTCTTGCTAAAACTGAGGAGGACGGACACTCACAGAAGGACAAGGTATGATTGTTAAGACTAATCATATTGAAGTTCGCTGAAAAAAATCAGTGCTTCCGATGGGATCCGCACCCGTGACCTTCTGTTTCCCGGACAGATGCTCTACCAACTGAGCTACGGAGACCTGACTTCAACAGTAAAATCATGGTTTACATCATTTACAACCAATTGTATACCACACACCAGGACGACACTAACAAATGCCTAAGACTATGACACTGGCAATGTATTGACTCGGTAGTAAAGACATCTCGCGGTCCCGGGTTCAAGCCCAGATCACCATCGAAGTATTCTTATAGTGAGAACGATTTTTTTAATGTACCGTTCTAAGTGCGTCATTTTATGTCATTTAGTTTTGTTAGGTCTGATTTACATCTACTTTGGTGTCATGTGACCTTTAATAATACTATATAATTTTCATTAAATAATTCAATTCATGTATTTGTTTGTTCAGATCCAGAACTTGAACTGTTCGATCTCCGACTCGAACCAAACCATCGGAAGCCTGGGGGAGAAGATAGATCAGCTCCAGAAGGCTCTTACAAGCTCTGAACATGACCGCAGAATGCTCCACGAAAGGCTCGACACTTCCAAGTATGTTGTAGTTAATTACGTATCAAATTACCGATATCATGAAATTTAGTCTTTAATAGTGGGAATCTTAATAAAAATTTTAAAATAAAATTTGTATGGTACCAGTAGTTATTTCAATAAGCAAGTTATACTATTAAACATTAGTACCTGACCGTGCTTTAATTGTATTTGTTAAAACTGTGTCATTATTTTCTGTTTTCCGTTTTTGTGCTTGCGCAATCTACCAATGAAATACTTAAATTTCCCAACATAATACTATTTACATAATCAGTTCAATGTTGCGTAAAAATGAAACACCCCTGCTAATCCAATGAAATCATGTATCCAAAATCGATAAATCAATGAAATTTAATAATAAAAAACTGGATAGATTACTCCAGAAATAACTAGAAATCACATATGAAAACAAAAGTTGAGAATAAACAATTGCATAAATTAATACATCACATGTGATTTCTAGTGTAACTTCATTCCGATATTTCTGGAGTAATCTATCCAGTTTATTATTATTAAATTATTAAACTAAAAAACTGAAAGTAATCCATCTGGCAGAATACACATTATAGTCATCCATTGGTGCACGTCGTTAAGACTGTTTCTGTTAGACATATACTTGTAAAGCACTTTAACTCTTTCGCCAATGACGTCTCCTCCAATTGCCATGATGGGGGAACTGTAGTAAACACGGTTAAATATAATAATAAATAAATAACATATTTATTCATTGTCACTCAGAATGGCGTTGGATGAAGCCAAAAAGCAGAACCACGGACTACTCGAACGTGTGCAGATCCTTCAAGGAGAGGGAGCCGACACGGAGGTACGACGCGCAGAACTAGAGGTCCAGCTACGTCAGAGTGCTAACGTGAGTAGGCCTGAAGATATATCTATCAAAGTAAAATAAATGTAAATGTGTGCATTTATATACCACACTGTACTGTCAGAATCTGTCCATGTTGTCGTGCTGGAATGTCGCAAATGTGACTTTGAAAGCCCATGAAAAATCGTTGTTGAATGGTCATAGCCGAGATACTAACCCACAGCCGACATGCCCATCGAATGGCAGGACTGGTACCCACTTGTGTGCTCACCACTACACCATCACCTCCCAGCAACTCTAGATAGTGTCCATGAAAATTATGTTGTTAAAAATAGGATTTTTTTCTTCAAATGTTCATACCTGCTGATTAAAAGTCACTTTACCCTGAAAACTTGTATCATATTCGCTGTAAAAGATTTGTGGTTTACTCTACACTGTTGGTAAAATTATATTATTGTAACGTGATATATTGTGTATTCCTACGAAAGGTACCCAGTTCCTAGATGCTCAATTTAGCCACTGTACTAGTGCAGGCAGGCAGAGCGAAAGAAAGCAAGAGAAAGTCCCTTGCCCAAGAGAATTACAGTAACACAGAAAAAACACAAAACCAAGTTTTGCCGCACCTCGGGCTTGAACCCGGGAACCCGGAAAGCTAGAGTACTCTACGGTGTAATGTAATGATAAATGACTTAAGCACAAAAATCAGGGTTGCTTTCACAGTCTCACTTGAGCTTAATACATTTCTGCATAATGATAATTGTATAATAAATGTATGTACATTCCACAGATGCTGCTTCAACGACAAGAATCAGAATCTCAGCAAAACGAGAGCCTCCAAAAATTGGCAATGGAACGACAATCGCTACAAGAACGTGTGTCCTCCCTCCAACGGGCTTTAGGGAATGTGGAAACTGAGCGCCGTGAGATGGAAAGGAATCACGTACGATTGGAGAAGGATAAGACAGCCTTGAAGAAGACACTTGATAAGGTAACTTTCTTTATCTTGTACAGTAAAATCTGTATGGAGGTCACCGCTCTACAGCAGCCACCTGCCCACAAAAGACACTCTAAATTTTCTCTAATGCATTTTCTTACTTATTTAACCTGTCTACAAAGACCACCTGCCTAACGTGTAACGTGCCCCCCTCCCCCCTAATGGTCACCAAAATAACAATGGACCAATCTCTCAGCCACAAATTTTCACAACCAAACACATTTTGAGAGTCGTATCCATTAGTTTATACCAGAAATTCTAATATTACTCAAATTTGGATGGAACACTTACAGTTATTGAAGAAATAACAAGGTTCTTCTCTTTTAATTAACAAACTATCTATACTTGTAATGTCAATGATTGGTAATAATTTTATATTCAAAGTTACTTTGAATATTCATGAATATCACAAACCTGTCTACAAAGGCCACTTTTGACCTCTCCATAATGTGTCCGTAGTGGACTGGTTTAACTGGAACTTACATGTCACCCTACAATGTGGTTGTATTCCATTAAACACTCTGCTATTGTTATTATTAATACAATTATACATCATCAGGTGGAGAGAGAAAAGTTGGTAACAGAGGAGATCGCGACCAAATCTGTGGCTGACCGCGGCTCGATCGACCGACACATGGAGCGTTTGGAGACAGATAATGTGGAGCTACAACGTCATGTACAGACACTGCAAGCGGAACTGGCAGAGGCCGAACAACAACATGCTCAGAGGTGAGATTGTGTGGTAGTGTGGTAGTTTATTGTGGTATGTGGTAGCAGTTGTGTGGTGTGGAGCTAGGGCGACATGTACTGTACAGACACTGCAAGCGGAACTGGCTGAGGCTGAACAACAACATGCTCAGAGGTGAGATTGTGTGGTAGAGTGTGGTTTTGTGGTGGTCAGTTGTGTGGTAGAGTATGTGGTTGTTTCTTTGACAATCTATATATAGCATGGAGATATAGACACTACTGTGCAGATAGAACTAGCCAAAGATGAGTAACAACATGGCCATAGGTTAGATTGTGTGGTAGTTTAGTGTGATAGCGTGTGTTGTGTAGTTATTTGTTTGTTGATCCACATATAATAATCATCGTACATTGCATAGTTTTACTCCCCAATCAATTTGTATCCAATCTAAGTAGAATATGTATCTCTAGTACCCACTCCTAGTGTTCATGTTACATGCCTTGCCCAAGAAGATGATGAGGAATGTAACAAACACACAGGAATATGATGGACCTATTGGATCTGTGTAGGTTTGAACCCACGGCCCCTCATACAATTACTCCAATGCACTTTTGCGACTCCTCTGCTGACTTCTCACCCCGTGTTGTCATGTACGGTACATGGTTTTGTGTATGGGTTTTCCCTTCCTCCACTTTTGGTGACATTGGGTGTAAGCTATCTGTCCATGTTTACCTCACTAGGGCTGGTCTGTCCATGGGATCCTACATCGGTCGGCTATGGCTACTTTAGATAGTAATACTATGTGCGACCATATTCAGATATCTGTAGAATTTCTACGACTATCATACATTCATTGAATTGTGTGCCCACCCACAGACTGATTGACCTGACGACGCGCCACCGTACCGAGACCGAAATGGAGACAGAGAGGCTGAGGTCGGCACAACGACAGGCTGAAAGCACGCTCGAGGCTCGTGAAAAGGCTCACAGACAGAGGATGAGGGGCTTGGAGGAACAGGTGAGGCTAAGTTATTTTAATGTCTTATGGATACATGCTTCTATAGAGGTCCAATTTCAATGTACACTTCCAACTTCCAGGGCAAAAACAAGGGCTATAAAACAAAACTTTTCATCCACAATAAAAACACGATAAAAGCTCTTTATCCAACAGTCAAAACAAGGACAAAAACTTCATAAAGTTTTTGTTATTTTGCTGATGTGTGAAAAGTAATGATATTTTAACTTTGGCTTATCCGACTCAATAGAGCATAATTAAAGTTACGCTATCATCGACTTACCATTCATGGAAGTGAACTGAATTGATAAATGGCAGGCTGATGTGCATGTCAGTAATCTTTATTTGAATGCCCAATCGCCCCAATGGACTATACTGCACACACCTCGAACATCTTGCAATTACACGCTAAAAATGGTTTTTTCTCATCATTTGGGACTTAAAAAGCACTTGGAGTAAATACTGAGGTCATTTGCATTGAATCTGCATTGTCATCATCAAAATGAAGTATTTAAATTTTAGTTTGTTGAAAATAAAATATTAATAATAAAAGTTTAACGTCATATAATATCAAATGATATAAAATACTGAATTTCATTACAACAATCTCTTCTCTGTCCTAGGTCGCGACACTGAAGGACCAATTCTCCCTGGAACTTCGCAAACGTCAACAATACATCACACGAAGCTCTCGCGCCGGCGACGAAATCCGTGACATCCGTACTCTCCTGGACAACTCCCTTAGCAACGTGACGCGTGACGCGAACCTTGACGCTGGGCGACTCAGCCACGAGGCACGTAAACTCGACGACTCCATTGACGATCGATACGCGTCACCCACACGTCTGTCGCCACGTCACCGATCACCCGTCCGTCTATCATCACCTGCTCGGCCACAGCGAGTGACGTCTACGCCAGGACCACGCGCCGGATCAAAATCCAGGAACCGACCGCGCTCCGCCGCCACACCCATGGCCTTCCGTAAATAATCGGTGTTTTAATACGCAGTGTGTGATATGCCAATCAAAATGTCATTGTCGTCATTGAGACAATAGTGGTTAAGATTCATTTGTTGTTTTTCATACCGTATCGATTGATTGGTCGATTAATTGGTCGATTGATTGATATGTGAACTGATTGATCGATTGATTAATTGATTCATTCATCTATGATTGATTGGTAATTTATTCATCAACAGATTGATTGATTTACCAAAGGATCGATTCACTGATTGATTAATTCAACTACTGATAGATTCACAGACTGGTTGATTGATATTTATCATTGAGTCATCAACCGACTATTGGATTCATGAACTGGTTGATTATTGGTTGATTATTGATTGATCGATTGTGGTATGAATCGCAGTAGAGGTTGACGAATTGATTGATTGATCAGTTGGTCATATAATAGATCAGTTGGTTGATTGAATGAGTGACCAATCCCATTAGTCATACAACTGGTTATTCAATTCGTATTCACGCTGAAAGTGTTTAATATAGGTACAGGGCTTACTATTTTATTAAACAGTACTGGCTGTTCACACTGATTATTTGGATTCAACTGGACTTTTTGGCCGGTTACAAACTTAAAATAGGAAGTTCAGTACTTTCGTGCACTTTCAGCATAGATGAATCGATCGTAATACTTCGCATTCTATTGTCACAATCCACCGCGAATTTAGGAATTATGTTTTTAGCCGTGGAACAATCGGAAATGTTGGCATTCCCGCGGCAGCTCCTTTGCCAAGGCAGATTTGGCAATAGAGAGTGCTTGACAACTCTTCGCTTTTATCATGAATTCAAGCATGAACTTTCTTAAATGCCATTAAGCGTTTGCTTTGGGACTTTGTCACGTCGATCATGTATTTGACTGGCAAGTTCGATATCATTGTTTATAAATTGAAGATAAACATTTACAGGTTAGATTCTGTGCCAAAAATGATACTGTGATGATTTTGAAATTCATACTGTAAATAGTGTGAAAAGTGAGTTTTAATGACGTAAAAGTAAAAATATTTCGAGATATCGCTTTATTGCAAAGAGTACGTAAATATATAGGCCTACTATATAATAATACAAATCTTGTTTACGTAAAAGAATTGTAAAATGTATTTTCAGAACAAAATTGCGCATGTGTATATAGTATTGATTGATATTATAATATATATTTTTTACAATTAATAACATTTTTGGGACCAATCATTTTAGACTAGAAAAAATTTTCATAATTAATTATATAATGTAAAAATATAAATGAATATTATAATAGATTAGAATTATTATGATGGTCAATGATTTTATATCTATACATAGAATACACAAGATTCACTATAAAATTTATCGATGTAAAATTGTCCATTGAGAATAATTATTTGTATAACAGTTTATTCATTACAATTTGTTAAGGATTTGATCAAACTAAATAATACATATAAAAAAAAAATAGAAAAAACTACCGGTATATAATTATATTGTTATAATGAAATTTACGAAATAATTAACGACGTAACTCCTGTATGCGCCAAACTAAATGACAAATTAAATTGTAGGTAATAAATGAATATTACATATGCAACGAAATATAAATAAATGTACTAAATATAAATAAATGTACTAAATATAAATGTACACATACTATGCAATGTACATAAAACTATACAGTAAACCTCGATTATCTGGCATTAGCTTTTTCGCTTTTCGTGTAGACAAATAATCACTTCTTCTGTATTATCCTCTATACCTGATATCTTCTATTTCTTTATCTTTTGACAGAATATTATCTTAGTTGTCATCCTATTATAATCGCCTCCAAAATACCGGATAATCGAGACTTTACTGTATAATATATAATGACAATTTAATCATGAATTTTACAGATGAATTTGATTTAAGACGAGCCTTTACTTAAAGTTTTATGTTTATAGTATTACACACAAATTACGATTTTACTTATATTTGAATAAAATAATATATACCGTATAAAATTTGTGTTGCTAACTTTTGAGTTAGTAAAAACATCGTCATAATATAATGATATTAATATACTTTAATGACATATAATTTAGAGTATTTTGTATGACATTGTATCACATATGTATGTATTACAGTATATTACATGATATTACCCATGTATGGCATTGTATTACGCATGTATGTATTACAGTATATTACATGATATTACCCATGTATGGCATTGTATTACGCATGTATTACAATGGATTGGTAGTCACACTATTTGTCTGTGATATCTTTTTGTGTGTATTTCTAATGATATTATACTTTTCAATACAATACTAAAGAATATTTTGATTGTACACAAATACTACGCTAGATTTTGTATATTGAAATTAAACCCGTAAATTATTGATAAAAATAAAATAAATACTTCACATTTAAAACCTACGAATATTAAAATAACGAGAACAAAAAATATTATTTGACATTTTACATTTATACAAGTTTGACTAAAAGCATTTTTTTGATTTGTGATGTTAAACTCAAGTTATTGTCGGATTTAAATCTTCACAATTTCACAAAGTTGATATTAGAAATAGTTATAAATCTCACATTGTTACTGTTAAAACTTGTTATACAATTAGTAGGTAGATATATTAGTTAGGTTATAAATTATGCACTTATTAAAATAACAAATTTGCTAATTTTAGATTTTAAACAAATCATTTTTTATAGAATTTTCAATTGCAGTATTCCTAGAATTGCATTTAACGCTTTTGATAGGATAGATCTGACAAGATTTTGACCTATTTTAGTGACCTATTTTGGGGCACTATTATTGAATCCCAACTCAAAACGAATCCGTCCAATCAGTATTTGTATTTCACTCCTCATTTGCATATGTAAATTATGTTATCCTATTGTCGTGTGTCATAGAGTAGAGTTCTGAATTTTTCGTTTGTTTTTCAGATATATTTATGTGTTTTAGTTTCATTTCATTTCAATCTAATCAACATTATGGTTTGTTTTTACGATAAATGATTACAGATATTTTATAAACTGAAAAATATATGTGCCAATAGAGCATTCTGAAATACGTAGGCTATATCTCAAATTATTTCATTTTTGTTTCTGAATGTTATTGTTTTTGAATTTTATTTTAAAAGTTATTGTTTTAGTGAATTTTAAATTTGTAACAGTATTATTAATTTTAAGGCCTCGTTAAATTAAACAAACTTACTTAAATATCTCAAAGCAACCAGAATTTTACATCATGTTATTTATTTTCATTTGTGTTTTAGTTCTATTATTTATTGATCGTGTTAGAAGAGTATCATAATTTATGTATCTGAATTGGTAATACACACATAACTTATTTTATAAATGCGCATTATTTTCCATTTTCTAATGTAGGCTTACAGATGATTATTTATTTATTTATTTAATGTAATTTTATGTATTTCAAAAACAGTTTCATCTATTGCAATTTACAATTTACTAACCATAAATTATTACTGTTGCTGCGTGTTGCAATTGTGATTGCTGTCGTTTACTATTACAAGTAAACTCACGTTGGTGATAAATAGCTTGCTGAAGGACATCCAAACCCGACAAAAAACCACAAAACAAGACACGATACCAAGTTCATGAAGTCTGCACCACTACATTATTCGATTCACCACAGACATAATTTACGCGTGTATAATATGTCCATCTTTCTTTCACCAGTAAACTTTTGTATATCCCTGAATTTTCCCAACCCACTCACCCACACTGTACCACACCATACATCCAATTCCACACCCTACAATCCTGCATACATCCACACTCTACCCCATCCTCACCCTACCCCATCCACACCCTACCCCATCCACACCCTACCCCACCCACACCCTACCCCATCCACACCCACACCCTACCCCATC
>WNLI01088867.1:0-39138 GCA_025802215.1 Wirenia argentea
TAGCCCTATGATTACAGTATTTAGTGAAGTCTTTGCTTTTTGCGCTATAGTGACTTCATTTTTTGGAGTAATACTAGGCTTATTTGACTTTCTAGCAGATGGCTTTAAGATAGAAAAGACGGGCAAGGGAAAGCTCTTATTATGTGCTTTGATATTCATTCCCCCTCTAATTTTTGCTCTAAGCTATCCTAGAGCTTTTTTAGTAGCACTTAACTATGCAGGAAGTCTAGGCTGCGTTACCTTATTTATTATATTTCCATCATTAATGGTCTTT
The DNA here is from genome assembly GCA_025802215.1 of Wirenia argentea. Taxonomy (NCBI): domain Eukaryota; kingdom Metazoa; phylum Mollusca; class Solenogastres; order Pholidoskepia; family Gymnomeniidae; genus Wirenia; species Wirenia argentea. Next base: position 275 of record WNLI01088867.1, read on the forward strand.
AAAGGACGCTACACACATAAATATGAAAGCTCATTCACAACATTTGGCGGCAAAAAGACTCTTGTTTTAGTAGCAGCAATTGGGTTTATCATCCTCTTCTTACAATTGGGATTAACTTTAGGTTGGATTCCTACGAGATAAAAAAAGCGCGTTAAGGTTAATCTTAACACGCTTTTCTAAAGCTTTTGATAAACTTCAAATTAGGTATTACACAAAAGGAACTCCTCAGACTCCTAATCTATCACGAATTCTCCTTTGATTAGCCCCTAATGCAGTCGCAGCTCCAAGACCTAAAACTGTTTTTAGACTCGGCATCCATCCAGATACAGAAGGCCACCAACCAGCTCCAGCTTTAGCAGTCACAGTACCTCCAGCCGCAGCCGCAGCGGGTAAACCTAGATAAAGAATCGCACCTACACCAACAACTCCAACAGCTGCAACTGTAGTTTTTTTGTTAAATGTTCTTGGTCTATAACGAGGAAGAGCTTGTAGAGATGTAAGCCATGCTTGACCACCAAAGCCACCAAGACATGGGAAGACAGGTTTCCCAGCTTGCTCTTCTTTTTCCGGATTTTGTGGGCAAGCCACATAGACTTTACCGCTTTCGACGTACATGTTACCATAAGGTTTTACCCCTCTAGGTTCTGTATAATTAGCGTACATTGCTTGACATAACCTATCGGCATATGTATCTCCAGATCCTGCTAGGCTACAAAGATCTAAATAGACTTCTTTTATATCACGCTCTACAAAAGCAGAACGCATTCGCATACTCCCAGCAGCAGCCGGTATTTTTAGTTTTAAGAAACTGATGTCAAATAAACGCGTCTTATTCTCGTTGTGATCCTTTATTATTGCCTTGAGAAGTGTTTTTCGGGATCTACCATGTTTAAGGATTGCAGCAATAGAGTCATTTGTTACTCCTCCAAATTCCGCAAAGTAACCCCCAGTTGAATTGCCCAACCTTGAGCCCGTTGCTCCAATACCAGTGTATAGGAAAATTTGCACAGTTTCTGTCTCTCCTCTTCGAGCAGCTGCTGTTAGATAGCTAAGTATAAGACCTCGAATAGTAGTTTTAGCAGCTTCATTGTGTAGGTCTACTCCTAACTCACGAATCAAAAGCTTCATATGTGTTTTTCTCTGTGCAGCACTTATCCCTTCAGGATTAGCATATGCACGCTGTACATCTTGAATTCTTTCAGCTACTTCAGCTCTTTCACAATCAACCAAGCGAGTTGCTATAACTCCTGGAGCAGTCTCCAAAAAATCACCCCATGAAATAGCACAACCCAAACCCTTTAGTTCAGTTATACATGCTGGATCTACAGCCATTAATCCTAGAGCTGTTAGAGCTTTAGCATCAACTTGTGAATCCATACGAGAATCTACATTAGCAGGTGTTCCCAACATAAGAGGAACTCTAGGATCAGCTACTCCACAAACCATACGTGAGAGGACAGCTCCTTTCTGATGCCCAGTAGCTGTAGTCCAAGGTGCTCCAGCTGTAAAACGATCTGCAAATTTCCTTAATAATAGTGATGTTAAGCCTACTTTCGGACGACTTCCTCCTCTTGGGTGAGTATATTCTCCATCAGAAGGAGTCTGTCTACATTTTACAATAGCAGCTAAAACTTTAGAGCAATCTTCCGCTCTTACTAATCCTCCATCTGCATGATTACTTGCCTCTCCTACCAGTTGAACTAGAGATTGCACAACTAAAACTTTTTTTCGTAATTCCAAAATCATTTTTCTATTTGCAGAATTTAATTCAGCATATGTACAAGGCCTTCGGCTACGTAGATTTGTTACGTGATCACGCGCTGTGGGATGATAAAAATGCTTCCCTGCAATGCTGTCTAAAAGAGCACCTCCAGCTAGAACAGAGTAATCATTGTCCATCTTTTTAAAATCCGCAACTTGCTCTGCTAAGCAAGGTATAGCTCTCAGAGCAAACTTTCTAGCTCCATCATCGTTTAAACCAGCTGCAGGAGCTCCTATTCCATTATGAGTAGAAACAACTACTCCAACTTCTAAAGCCATCACACAAGCATAAACATCGTGCCTATCTTCAACATTGACACCTTTTTCTAGAGCAAATATCGCAAGCTTTCTAAATCTTGGTAAGTCTTGTGCATTTGCACCCGCTGATCTACCCCGATCAATTAAGGCTCTTTGAGCTTCACGTATAATAAATTCTTTGTATGCGACTTTAACATCAGCGTCTCCAAAAAGATCGTCTTGTTTATCTGCTGGTAGTGCATCAATAATTGATTCTAATCTTTGAAGCCTTCGTATACCCCTTGCTATACACCCTGCATCAGCAACTTGATAGTCTTCATCATTATCCGCTAGTGCTTGCAAAAGCATTGTTTTAGCAGCTGATGGGGCACCAGTCCATGTGGCCGGATCTAAGAATACAACGTCATAAGAAAGAGGACCAGCCCCTGTTAAAAAGAGGTCTTTTTTTTCTACAGCACTTTGTAAGGCTCCCCGATCTACTGCAGTCATCTTTGCATGTACATCCGCATGCATCCATGCAACTGTCTCAGAAGTCCCATGGTCAGCTGCATAGGTATAAAGGTCTTTAAATTCTCTACTATGGGCTCTAATAAAGCTTTGTCTATCTGCATCAAGTACGTTAGCCATAGGACCGTTACGATACTCAGATCCACATAGCGTTAACATTTCACCTGCTGCTGTCGTCCTTCCTGTTTTGAGAAGCACTTCAAATGCATTTTTATAACATGGAGCAAAATACCAAGGCTCGTGCCCAGCGCTTATACACTTGACTAATTTACCTGCATATACGCCATTAGAGCTTGTATTAGCAACTTTAAAAGCCTTGAAAATAAAGTGTTGCTCTGCCCTTGCACTTCTACGGCCATCTGCATTTCCAACAGTCAATGCTTTAAATAAGCGATTGCGCGCTGCAACTACATTAGCTACTACAGGATTAATAGGATAAGCTGCTAAAACAGCGTCAAGAACTCGAGATCCTTCTTCTTGGTCAGCTCCCCATGATATAGCTTCTCTTACAACATCAAAGCACTTGTAATATGGTCCTGAGCCCATAGCCGTTGGATCTCCTAAGACCGCTTCAATAAGCTCTTCCAAAGGAGCGTATCTGTTTGCAAGGGCCGCTTCAGGATGATCAACTACAAATTTCATCGCTGCAGCAAAAGCGCCTTTCATTGCAGCCTGAGCTTCATCTGAATCTTTTTCAGCACCGCTAAGAGATTCCCAAGCTTGAATTATGATGTCTACATCACCTCTTTTGGCTCCTTCTGCCATACACTTAACTAAAAACTCTGTATATGTTCCTGATCTACAGCTACCTAAAGGAAGATAAGTTGGTTGACCGAAAGTTCTCCCTGCTCCTAGACCTCCTGCAAGCCCTGCCTCGTGAAAAGGACGTGGATTTACTACTACAGTCCCTCGATTAACCCCTTTAATTCTTAGCAATAATGCATCATTATTTAGCTCAAAAATTCTATCATCTGCTGGGCACATATCCCTAAAATGTAGATCAGTAGCCGTTCCCGGGAGACTACGAGGATGTGTTGGAAGTTCAAGGTCACTAAACTTAAAATCTCCAAATGCAGGTTGTACAATTAATATTTTTACAAATTCTACTCTTGCAGGTGAAGCATGCTCGTCTCCTGCAATAACTTGCACTAAGTCGCCAAGATCTTTAGCTGTCACTTCTCTAGTACCAGATAAGTAGGGACTAAATTTAAGCACACAAAGTTCTAGTAATGCTTTATCTTGAGCGTTGCCTGCTGTATAATTGTTAGCTAAAACAGTCAAAAAGTTAGTACACTCCTCTTTAGTTATTCGAGAGAGCGAAAGTAATGGATTATTTAATAGATTGGTTATTTCTTGAAGATTATAAGGTCTTACACCACTAGCAATTTGCTTAAATCGTGCAACTGATATTCTACTAGCCTCTTCTCTTTTAAAGGCGACTAAATAGGATAATTTACTACAAGCTCCAAAGAGTTTACTATGTTTACTTTGACCTATCCCTGAGTGCTGCCTTAAACTCATTACAAGATCATAGTCTGCATCTCTGTGGGCTGCAATATCAAATCTTAGAGGTGGTGGTCCTCCTACTGCTGCATTATGTTGAAAGCGTGCAGGAACATACCCTGTTCCATTAGCCATACAAAGTGATTTCACGGAATAGTCTCTAAAATATTGCTGTCCACTTTTTTCGTAGATAGGAAATAGCGCTGAACAATCTTCCATAACATCTAATTCTAATCCTCCCTGTGCTCTAGGAGTAACGGCATGTATAAAACAAGCGTAATAAAAATCATCATAAAAACTGTCTGATAAAGGAGCTAATCCTGCTAATTCATTTCGTAAAGCAGGTCCATATTGACCTTCTAAAATAGCCTCTATTGTCGCTAAAAAAACGGGGCTATATCCTTCGTATTCACCTTCAACACTATCTAATCCTCCGCTAAAAGAGCCCGCAACAGCTAACTGTAGTCTAGCATGTTCCATACTACGTACAATCGGAGCAACCATTCTAGCCGTAATTATTCTACTCTCTTGATCCTGAGATCCTGAGACCACTCCCATTCGAGATTTAACAGCAGCGAAAGAGTCTCTTATTAACGCGATGTTTGCTGGATCAATATCATCAAGTGCTTCTTCTCTATCTCTTCCAAGTAACTGTACTGATTTTGTAAGTCCCCCTCCAGCTTTAAATTCATCACCCCATGTACAAGTACCGTGCATTGTAGCGAGTGGATCAAGAGCCCTTCCTTGCCCTATTTCACAAGCGTCTCTAAAGTCCCCTACTGTTCTTTCAAGCCCTCGAAGATCACCTGGTTTAAAACTCTCTGTAGCCATAAAAATAGCCTCCTATATAATTAATTAGTATTAAAATTATAATAACTAGTTAAATTATAACTTTAATTTTAATTAAACTCAAGGATAAAGTAAAAAAAATTATATAAATAAACAATTTTTTTAAACTAAACGTATCTTGTTTGTTTTAAAATATTTATATATTATAAACTAATGAAATTTTGATAAAAAATTATTGAAAATAAACGAAATTTAATATAAAAGTAAAATTTTAACTTTATAAGTTTATTTCTCTTTTGATTTGGGGTTCTTTTGCCATATACGCCCCCCTATCACTGTTCTGAGTTGATCAATGGAAATATACTCGCCGCGAGTGACATAGTTCCCATCGTCTTGAAGCTCATAGAGTTCGAAACCTTCAAAGCCGAGCTCTTTGTTTCTAAACTCCCAAGCAATTGTTTTGTCAGAAATCAACCCTTTTCCGGTAACTCTTCCAAGGCTGTCATTTTCTAAAATAATTGAAAAACCTTCTGGGGTTAAATCACTTAAGATAAATGTATTTTGGGTTTTATCAATAAGCCCCTCAACTTCAATCTCTTGAATATACGAGATCGCTTGAGGCGTTTTCTTAGATAATATCCAACGAGTATAAAACTTAAGCTCGTGCCCAAACTCATTGAAAGTAATCGTACCATCCCCAAGCCATTCATTAGGGAGAAAAAGAAAAGAGTGTTGTACTGTGCTCAAAACATAAACCTCTGGCTATAAATATTTTGTAATATTCCCAATGCAGCCATTGTAGCTAGCGTTGAGGATCCTCCATAAGTCAATAGTATTAAAGGAACCCCTGTTATAGGCAGTAGCCCGCACATCATCCCTATATTGACCAGAATATGCATTGCTAAATAAACTGCAACACCTGCTGACAATAATTTGCCAAAGTGGTCTTTTGCAACAGCAGAGATCCTAAAGCTAAGATAAATCAAGGCATAAAAAAGAGATAACATTAAAAATAGGCCTAAAAAGCCAAAATGTTCAGCAAAATTTGAAAATACTGAGTCCGTAAATGGAGCCGGAAGCCACCCCCCTCCTGTAAAAGCGCCAGATCGAAAACCAGCCCCTTTTATTCCTCCAAGAGCTATAGCAGTAGTTGCAGCCTTCTGATGGTGCGTGTTTGGGTTCAGTCTTTCATATTGATAATCTTTTAAAAAGCTCGTAGCCACTGGTTTTAAATCTTCATGAGATAAAAACCCTAAAAAAATTGTTAAAACAATACATAAAGCAAAAACTCCAGCGATGGACATTGCTCGAATAACCCATGAAGAAACACCTGCAAAGTAAAAGATAACTAAAGTGATAGGATAAAGAATAAGTGCTGTTCCTAGATCCGGCTGTTTTAAAATCATTAAGAAGGGGATTCCCACAATAATGCTTGCTCCTATGACAGCGGATAGTTGTTTAGATTGTGATTTTCTTCTCTCTAAAAACCAGCTCAAAGCAATGACAACAACTAGCTTTGCAAGTTCAGATGGTTGAGCATGAAACCCTAACCCGGGAATGCGGTACCAGCGATAAACCCCTTGAATTGGATTTGTAAAAAATAGGCCTATTAGAGCTAATAAGGTAATAAGGTACATAATCCATGCCCATTCTCTTAGTTTATTGTAGTCAAATCCAGAAAAAAAGAGGTAAACTAGCCATCCTATAAAAAAATACTGAAGTTGCTTTTTAACTAATGGTGTAAAAAAAGAAACCTCTGAGATGTCTACTTCACTAGAGAAATAAACGATTGAAAGTATGACCAAGCTCATCGTCATCAAAGCAAAAATCACCAAGACGAGCTTAAAATCCATTTTCTTTAGCTGCTGATAGTTCCAGAACATAATTATCTTAAGAGTGAAAACTGAAACCAATCATATAGCATGTAGTTATTTTTTTCATCATTATGAGTAACAAAAACTCCAGAAGGATACTTAGGGGGTGCTGCATAGGATGAAATTGCTATCCCATTTGTTTGGCTAACACCTTCAAGAACAACTGTTTTAATGTAAGGATTCTTTCCCTCCCTATTATAAATCTTAAAGCTAGAATCTCCTTTAGATGATACAACCAAATACCCCTTACCCTCTTCCATTCTATATAAAGCCAATCCCCCTTGATCTCCTTCAGTGCTATCAAGCTGTCCAAAGCTTCTTATAAAAGGATCCGTTTTAAGATCTGGATCTGCATGATATTTAAGAATAGAGTACTCTTCGTTCGTACAGTATACATAACCTAATTCATCATCTGCAACTATGCCTTGAATAAAAGAGTGTTGATCACCTTTTCCAAATTTTCTGACGAATATTCCTTTGATTCTGCCATTCCCATCTTCAACAAGTTTTATTTGATGAATAACAGAAGATCCATCTTTAAAAACAAATGCAAAAAGCTGCCCATCACTAGGTCTTTTATATAGGCATAAACCTCTTGCACCTCCTAAAAAACCTGTTTTTATTCCCTTACTTGTTGTTACATTAATAAGATCTCTCGTAATGGGATGTATCTTATAAATCTTAATCTCATCATTACTTTTAAGAACGCACGCTACTACGTCAATTTTTTCTCCTAATAAGGGAATCTGGTAGCGAACACTTAAGCCCATGGGTTGATTGAGAGGCCCTGCCATATGCAGTAGATTCCCGTTTAAATCCCAAACATAAAGTCCACCATTCTCCGATTTGTCATTACCAATAACAATTGTCTTACTACGATCTCCTGCGTGATGCCATAGAGTACATTCTTGGGCTGTGTCAATACCAGGCAAAGGTTTAGTTTCAGCCTTTGGTTTAATATTTCTATAAGAGAGTTTTTCGTGATATCTACAACTCGATAAAATAAAAAAAACAAGTAAGAAAACAACAGAAGAATTTCTTTTTAGCACGGCAACTCTTTTGCTTTATTAACTTGCCCATTTATAACAATTTCTTTTAATAAAACAATCTCTAAAAGAAGGAAGTGGATTTCGCAGAATTAACAGGCTTCTGACTAGCATTTAGGATACAAAAAAACTCGTTTGTTTATACTTCATATATCTGTCTAATCACAGATACCATCTGCTCAATTTCATCATCTGTTAGCACAGTTAAGCCAAAATGCTCAAATCGATGATTTGATCATTTTGAGCATAGGCTTTTTCAGAAGAGATCGGTGAGTCTTACCTTCTTGGCTGTTTGGAAGCTCCCTTCTTTCTAAAACCTTGAGATTTATAAGGCCTTTTAGCTCTTTTAAAGTCACTTTTAAAGCCTCTTGAGTGATTTCTTTGACGGTAAGAACTCGAACGGTTCTTTAATAGGTCTTTAGTCTCTGCTCCAATCTTATCAGGACCTGAGATTTGCTCTTTATCTAACAGCATTGAAAGAAGATTTAAGCCTATTTGAGTTAAATCCATTTCTTTTTGCAATTTTTCTAAAAGGATATCTGAAGAGGGGGATGTATCATGGGTTTTTATTTTTTCCATAAGCTGAGAATCTCTTTTACTACTCACATCTTTTTTTGTTGGTATTGGGCTAAGCGTTATCTCATTTTTTTTAAGATTTAAAATCCTTTGAGCTTTATTAAATTCACTCGTTGAAATTAAAGTAATTCCTGTTCCTTTACGCCCTGCTCTCCCAGTTCTTCCAATGCGGTGAGTGTGGGTCACAGATGAATAAGGCATATGATAGTTTATTACGTGAGAGACATCCAAAACATTTAATCCCCTTCCCGCAACATCTGTAGCAACTAAGATACTGCTATCCCCTTTTTTAAAAGAGTCTATTGCTTGTCTTCTTTGGTTTTGTTCCATATCTCCATGAAGACTTTTTACTTTATAGCCTAAAGAAGAAAGGGAGGAAAAAAGTTTATCTACTTCACTTTTTGTCCTGCAAAATACGATTGATTTTCCAGGTAGATGCGCATCCATGAGTCTAATCAAAGCATGTTCTCTCTCATTCTCTTTAATGAGATAATAATATTCTTGAATATCTTGATGAGATGCTTCTTTGATCGTATTAATAAAAAGAGGCTCTTTTAAAATCTTTTTTGCAAGCTTTTGAATAGGTTTTGGCATTGTTGCTGAAAAAAGGAGGGTCTGTCTTTCAGAAGGAAGAAAAGTAAAAATTTCATTTATGTCGTCTAAAAAGCCCATATCAAGCATTTCGTCAGCTTCATCTAAAACAACAATCGAGGGTGAAAAATTCTTAAGCTTTTTAGATTGTAATAAATCGAGCAATCTTCCTGGAGTTGCAACTATAACTTGCACCCCTCTTTTTACCTGTTTTATTTGATAAGATGCTGACTGGCCCCCATAGATAGCAACTGAAGTTATCGAAGAAGCTTTGCCTAGTTTACATATCTCTTCCGATACCTGCTGAGCAAGCTCTCGTGTAGGGGTTATCACTAGCATAGAAACAAGCGATTTATCTTCAATTTGATTGAGTGAAGGTAGGGCAAAAGCTGCTGTTTTACCTGAACCCGTTTGCGATTGAGCAACAAGATCAAGACCTTCTAAAATAGCAGGCATCGTTTTCTCTTGCACTTCTGTTGGCTTGCTAAAACCCATGTCAAGGATAGCTTTTAAAATTGGCTCTTTAAATCCAAAGCTTGAAAAAGAATGGCTTTGTGATGTTTCGATCATCTATTTTCCTCATATTTGATTTGGCATTAAAGCTAAAACACCTAATTTCGAGCCTAAAAAACCAATATTTTGAAAGTAGTTTACAAAATCATATAATTAAAATCATTTCCTATCTTTAAAAAACAAAATAATAAACGTTTTGAAATCTCAAAAGAAAAATTAATTCGAATAATTTGTTTTCAAGTAGTAATAGGAGTTTTAATTTTTACCCAAAGCAACAACTTCTCGGTAAAACCTCTTTCTTCGAGGAATCTGAAAAGAAAAACATGATTAAAGCTATTCCTAATCTTTATGAAAAGTTTAAAATTAATTTAAGTTTATAAAAAGTTTTATAAATATTCAAAGGCTACAACATATTAAATTATAATTTTAATGTATAAGAAGATGAACTTTAATTGACAAAATTAATGATCTAAATAACACTCTTTGCTTGATTAGATATAAAAAAAATGTATGTTGCAAATTATGACTAGTGAAGAAGAATTTAATTGTTTTTTAGAAAAATTCGCCCCTGTTGTTGAAACAAAGACCAAACAATTACATCAGGCTCTTTGGCTTTTAGAAACAGTAGGATCAGAAGATGCTCAAAGTTTGCAAGCTTCTCTAAGTGCTGAACTAAAATCTCTTTATAGCAATGAAGACATCTATAAAAAATTAAAAGTTTTTAAAGATTCCGATGAGATTGACAGCCCTATAAAAAAAAGAATATTGGATGTTCTGCTTTTCTCTTTTGAAGAAAATATGCTCCCTGCTGATCTTCTGAGAAACATCTCAGAGAAAGAGGCTGACCTTGCTAGAAGCTACAGCTCTTTTAGGCCTTTATTTGAAGAAAAAGAATGCACAGAAAATGATATCTTAGATGTATTAAAACATGAAAACTCCGTAGAAAGACGAAATGCAGCCTGGGAGACCTCAAAAGAAATTGGCAATGTATTAGCCCCTAAAATTTTAGAAATTATACGTTTGAGAAATCAATCTGCACATCGCCTAGGCTATTCTGACTATTTTACTATGCAGTTAAAACTCCAAGAAACAGACCCGTCATGGTTAAAAAAGATCTTCGATGAGTTTCAAGAAAAATCATCAGAAGCTTATAACACTGTTTTTCAAGAGATCGAAACTAACTTAATGGAAAAATACAATGTTCAAAAGTCTGCATTAGGCCCCTGGGCATGGTCAGAACCTTTTGGACAAGAAGATCCATTATCAGCCTCTGAGCTAGATGATTTGGTAAAAGGTGTTGATATCATATCGGTGAGTAAAGAGTTTTTTAAATCAATTAGTTTGCCTATTGGAGATATCTTAAAGAAGAGTGATCTCTATGAAAGGAATCATAAGAACCAACATGCTTTTTGTATATCAATTGATAGATATAAGGATGTTCGCGTTCTTACTAATCTTCGACCCACAGCAAAATGGTTAGAAACCATGCTACATGAGCTTGGCCACACTGTATACGATTTAAATTATGACCCAAAACTACCCTGGCTTTTAAGAATTCCCCCTCATATGATTACGACTGAGGCCATGGCTCTCGTTTCGGGTCGCCTAGCTTACGAAAAAGACTTTTTACAAGCTCTTCACCCTGAAAAAGAGGAACTAGAAGAGCTAATTGAAAAATCAGTAAAAAGTTTAAAAAGAAGGCAATTGATATTTAGCCGCTGGGTTTTGGTAATGTTTAATTTTGAAAAGAGTCTCTATGCAAACCCAGACCAAGATTTAAACAAGCTTTGGTGGTCTTACGTACAACAATATCAAAAGATCACACCTCCTCCCGGAAGAAATGACAAAAATGACTGGGCAGCTAAATACCATATAGGTCTTGCGCCTGTTTATTATCACAGTTATCTTCTAGGTGAATTTTTTGCTTCTATGATTAAAGACAGCTTGAAGTTTCACACTTCAAAACCTTCGTTAATGAGTGGCCCACAGGTAGGTAATTTTTTAAAAGAAAGGCTCTTTAACCCTGGAAATAGTATACGTTGGGATACTCTTGTAGAAAAGGTTTGTGATGAACCTTTAAAAGTTGATTCATGGATCAATGAATTTTCTATTTAGCAACTAATAGCTCTTATAATAATTGATTGGTGTAGTTTATACTCTATCCAATGATGCACTTAAAGAAAAAACATTATACTACTCTTGGCTCTACGCAAGATACTATTAAAGAGCTCGCAAGCGAGATCTCTCAAAATGAATTATTGCTAGTTCTAGCAGATACTCAAACCAAAGGGCACGGAACAAAAGGCCGCAATTGGATCTCTAGCAAGGAGAACCTCTATGCTTCTTATGCATTCACTACAAAAAAAATCTTTGCCAACTTAAATGCGCTATCAATTTTTTGTGGCATTATCACAGCTAAAATTTTAGAATCACTGGGGCTTAACCCAAATATAAAATGGCCTAACGACCTTCTTTTAGATAAAAAAAAGGTTGGTGGCGTCTTAATTGAAGCTATCACAAAAAAAGATATGCAAGTCGTTTTCATAGGTGTTGGTCTTAACGTAAATATGGGGGAAAAAGAACTCGCAAACTTGCCTTTTGCTACATCTCTTTTTTTACAGACACAAAAGAGATGGAACATTGCTGATATTGAATCTCTTATAACGGCTTCTCTTCTAAAAAATTTGCCCTCATTTCTTGAAACAGGCTTGGGTCTCTTTCACAAAGAGTTTGAACGCTTTTCTTCACATACTAACAAAATCATTACCTTAATGGATGAAAAGAGAATTACAGGAGAGTATGTGGGAATTGGATTGGATGGGAGCTTAATTTTAAAAGATGACAAAGGCTTTCTGAAAAGTTTTTATACGGCACAGTTTATAAGTCAAAAACAGCGATAATCTGTTTTTTATCTATTTTCCCCCTTAAAGCAGCTCTATTTCTTTAAAAAATCTGTTGCAAAACCATCGACAGAAGTAAAGCTTTCTTAAGAGATAGAGCTTCTTTATTTGACATAAACCGTCCCAAAAGAGGTGTTTTGTCAATATTGGGACGGTTATTAATTCTAAGAACTGTCCCAATATTGACAATTATTCTATTTTGGGACAAAATAGATATTAAAAGAGTAAAAACTCAAATGACTAAAAACATCCCCTTCATTGGACGTCAACGTGAATTAAAAAAACTACAACAAATTGCAGAGAAGCGCATTGCTAGCTTAATCGTTTTAAAAGGACGTCGCCGAATCGGAAAAACCCGGTTAGCCGAAGAATTTGGCAAAAATTTTCGAACACTATTATTCACAGGTCTTCCTCCATCAGAAGGCGTAACAGCTCAAATACAACGAGATAATTTTGCAAGCCAGATTGCAAGAAAACTTTTCGTTCCTATCCCCCGATCAAAGGACTGGAATGACCTCTTCTGGGCTCTCGCCCACCAGACAAAAGAAGGAAGAGTCTTAATCATTCTGGATGAGATTTCGTGGCTGGGAATGAATGATCCTTCATTTCTTGGAAAGCTCAAAACAGCTTGGGATACTGATTTTAAAAAGAATCCTAAATTAATTCTCATGCTTACCGGTTCGGTATCTAACTGGATAGAGAAAAACATCCTTAGTAATACAGGATTTGTTGGCCGAATTTCTCTCGATATGACATTAGAAGAACTACCGCTATATAGGTGCGATGAATTCTGGGGAACAGAACGCAGGCGTGTTAGTTCTTATGAAAAGTTTAAATTGCTTGCAGTAACAGGAGGTATTCCGCGTTATTTAGAGGAAATTATCTCACATCTCTCTTCAGAAGAAAATATTCGACGTCTTTGTTTTCAAAGTGGAGGGCTTTTAGTAAAAGAATACCAGAAAATTTTCTCAGACCTTTTTCACAAAAAAGGAAAGCTATATAGCCAAATTGTTTCTCTCTTGGCTGATAATGCTTGTGATCAGGAAAAAATTCGTCAAACATTAGGTATGGAACGAGGAGGTAGGCTGTCTGAATATCTCTATGACTTAGAGACTGCCGGCTTTATCAATCAAGACCAAACATGGCATATAAAAACAAAAAAAATAGCCCAACCTCGCAAGTACCGATTGAAAGATAATTACATTCGTTTCTATCTTAAGTATATTGCTCCAAACTTATCAAAAATTGAACAAGATCGATACCAGATTAATCCAGCCCAATGGCCCTCTATTTTTGGTCTGCAATTTGAAAATTTAGTCTTAAGCAATAGAAGACAAATTTTAGAAATGCTGCATATCGACCCGCATGATGTAGTATGGGATAATCCCTATTTCCAAAAATCAACGAAAAAACACCCAGGCCTTCAAATTGACTATCTCATACAAACTAGAGACCAAACACTATATCTCTTTGAAATCAAATTCTCTCAAGATCCTGTATCAAGCAAAGTAATAAAAGAAGTAGAGAAAAAAATGAAAGCATTACCTCTTCCTAGAGGTTTCTCTGTTCGACCAATATTAATTCATGTAAACGGCGTAAGTGATCAAGTTCAAGCTAAAGAATTTTTCTCGCGAATTTTAGATTTCAGCCAACTTTTACAAAAACCTTTAAATCAATAACTTCTCTTTGCCTAATGTTTATTTTTGATGTCAGAGAGATAGAACTATTAAGCTTATAAATCAGGAACCACGGTAATCTGTTTGTCAATTTTAGCTCGAAGAACTTGTTGAATAAAAGACAAAGTAGATCCTGTAGCTGCAAAACAATTTGTACACGAGCCTTGATAGGCAATTAACAACTCTAAATCATCTGATAGATTAAGTACTTGTACACCTCCAGCATCCATCTCGATGAAAGGTCTAATTTCATGATCTAATACTTGATCAATTAAAGAGAGCTTCTCTTGTTTTGATAGATCTTTAAAGCCTTCAATACCATCCCCTTCAAAAAGCTCACTCATACCCGAAGAGATTGGGGGTGCTTCATATTTTAGAGATAAAGGAATATCCATGCATTCTTTTGTACAAGACTTTAAGAGATCTAAAGCTAATGAGAAGTGAGCTGCAACATCATCAGGAAAAGCCTTTTTCTCGCTATCGTCTCTTAAATGATGATCCAAAACATCCATACTAATCCTCGAAGCTTGATCATAATTTTTTCCAACAATAAGCTCTACAAGTGCCTCAAGAGCTCCTATAAGAGCACTTTCGCCAATCATTTGATATTTTGCATCGACTACTATCCCATCATTTTCATCGACAAGAAGATAAAAAAGGGCATAATTGCCTTCTTCTATTTCCCCAATGCTCTTTTTTACTAACCTAAAGTCTTTTGCATCTTCTTGTTTTATTTCTCCATAAGAACGGGGATTTGAAATCTTTTTTGATAACTTTATACTGTAATCTATCCAAGGAAATGACTTTAAAAGAGACTTCAAACTCATCGAGACAACCCACGTAGTTTTGCAACTTCTTCTGCGATAATAGATACTGAGAGTTCCAACTCTTCTTCAGTTGTATAGCGAGATAGAGCAAAAGAAAGAGAGCTATTTGCTTTTATTTTATCTATTGAAGAGGCCTCCAATACATAAGAAAGCTTTTGAAAGTTAGAACCTCCAAAAGTTGCATATACCCCTCTTTGATTGAGTAAATAAAGCAATGACTCCGCAACAACTTTTTCAAAAGCCACAACACTCACATTTGGGAGCCTTTGACTACTTCGAAATAAAATTTCTGTATTCTCAATTTTACTCATTAACCCTTCTTCAAATTGATCTCTTAACCTAGCTGTTTCCATACATGTATAATCTAGAGCTTCCTTGCACTCAAAAGCAGCTTGCCCCAGAGCTACTAATGAAGGTATACTAAAAGATCCTGCTCTAAATCCCCCCTGCTCTTTACCTCCTAGAATAAAAGGAGATAGTTCGCTCTTCTTTTTCATATATAAAATACCGCATCCTTTCGGAGCGTGAATTAAATCACCACTAAAGGTTAAAAAATCGGGTTGAATTTCTTTAAAATCAAAATAATGACGCCCCAAGACATAACTTGCATCTAAATGTAAATAGATGCTTCTCATGCGGCAAATAGATGCAATTTCTTTTATTGGGTTGATTACTCCCGTGAGGCCACTTGCCCATGATAGAGATATTAACGCCGTTCTCGGAGTAATAGACTCTGAGACATCTTTTATCGTAACACGACCGTCCTCATTAATTTTGATTGTTTCCCCAGCAACTCCTAGCTCTTTTAAAGACTCGATAGACAAAATAGCAGGAGCTTCATCTATCTTAAGTGTTAAATAGTGATTTCTTCCCTCTTTTTTGGTTACCTTTTGGTAAACACCCTGCACTACATGATTGATTGCTTCTGCTCCTGAAGAAGTAACTACAAGAGTGTCTTCATAAGGAGCTCCTATTAAGTCATAAATCTTCTTGTAAGCTTTTTCC
This sequence comes from Wirenia argentea, assembly GCA_025802215.1. NCBI lineage: Eukaryota > Metazoa > Mollusca > Solenogastres > Pholidoskepia > Gymnomeniidae > Wirenia > Wirenia argentea. Next base: position 16,101 of record WNLI01088867.1, read on the forward strand.
ATATAGGGGACAAGCTCTTGTCCCATATGATGAGGCTGCACAGGAGAACCCCAATGTTTAGAGAAAAAAGGGACCATCTCTGAAAGCACAGATTCGGAAGGCTTAGTTGTCGTGTGGTTATCTAGATATATTTGTTCCATTAACTACATTTTTTAAAAATACCATTTGAATAATCATAGATTATAGGCATTCCTGTAGGAATTTCCAAGCTTAAAATCTCATCTTTTGAGAGGCCCTCTAAATCCATTATAATAGACCTTAATGAATTTCCATGTGCTGCAATAAAAACGTTTTTTCTCTGCTTTAGAAACGGGACAATTTTCTTAAAAAAATAAGGCATTGTTCTTTTTTTTGTGAGCATCAAACTCTCTCCATGTGGTGGAGCTATAGCATAACTTCTTCTCCACAACTTCACCTGTTTATCTCCATACTTTTCTCTTGTCTGTTGCTTATTTAAACCTTGTAATCGCCCATACATTCTCTCATTTAGCCGCCAAGAACAATAAACAGGGATGCACTCTTTTTCAGACTCTTTGTCATAAATTTTAGACCACCGACAAGCCTTTGAGAAACCTTTCCTTATAAAAACCAAAGTTTTATTTGACTCATGTTTACTCATGGCTAATATAGCCGTTGTCTGAGCTCTCACTAAGCTAGAAGTAAAAACAACTTCTATGGGAATATCTTTAATTGCTTCCCCTCCATTTAAAGCCTCTTCTATACCCTCGGGCGTTAAGGAAACATCTACCCATCCTGTAAATAAATTTTTTTTATTCCATTGAGATTGTCCATGACGCATTAAAATCAACCGACTCATATTACACCAACATTAAAGTATTTATTATCGATATAATAAAAGAATCATTTTTTGACCATTAGAACTGGACCTCATTAATTTTACAAAAAAAAACAAAAAAAACTTTTACAAAATCTATTAAGCTAATATAAAGATTGGTTATACATTTCATTAACCCAACACCACGGAGGGTAGATATGTTATTTTCATTTTACAAAGATTTGTTTGGTTCAGATTATTTCCCAGAATTAGATACTGTTGACCTTCTTCTATCAGAAGAAAGAGTCACAAAAGTTAAGTTCACACCTAGCGAAAAAGAGTTATATCAGAATAGTTATTGGCATTTACCATCTAAAGTATATAAGAAAAAAAGAAAGAAACGCTAAGCTATTTAAAAAGCCACTTCTAAAAAGAGCCTAGTACATGTAATGTATTTAGGCTCTTTTTCTTGTAAATTTATGTTTTTACATGTAAAAAAAAGTCATAAAAAAAAAGGAGTTGCCATGTCATTATATGCTGATAGAATTTCCCTTATAGACACAGAAAATGCGTTCAAAATTACACCTCAGATTCGCAATATTGAGGATCAAGGCCAAAAGGTCATTAAACTAAACCTAGGCGAACCTGATTTTGATTTACCTGATTTCATCAAAGATGAAATTAAAAGGCAGGTCGATCTAAACAACACACATTATTGTGACCCTAAAGGAATCCTTTCACTAAGAAAAGCAATTTCAAATCAAATATTTAAGACTAGAAACATCCAGGTATCCGAAGAACAAGTCGTTGTTTTTCCAGGAGCCAAACCCTCAATTGGGTTATGTCAACAAGTATACTGCAACAAAGGAGATGAGGTTATCTACCCTTCACCTGGTTTTCCTATTTATGAATCATTTATTAGATATATTGGAGCCGTACCAAAACCAATACACTTATCAGAACAAGAAAACTTTACATTTACTCGAGAACATCTTGAAGATCTTATTTCTGAGAAAACAAAACTTATTATTCTTAACTTTCCTTCAAATCCAACAGGCGGAGTTGCAACGCAGCAACAATTAGAATCTCTTGCAGAGGTTATATTAAAAAAATGCCATAAAAACATTAGAGTTTACTCCGACGAAATCTATGAATACATTCTCTTTGATGGTAATAAGCACTTCTCTATAGCACAAGTACCGGGCATGCAAGAAAAAACTATTATTAGTAGCGGTTTTTCAAAAACATTTGCCTGGACAGGAGGAAGAGTTGGATATGCTGTTTTTCCAACTATTGATGAAGCTGAAGTTTTTAAAAACATGAACATCAATTATTTTTCTTGTCTCCCTGCTTATAATCAAGAAGCTGCAAGAGAAGCTTACGAAAATCCTAGAATGGAAGATGCTATTACACATATGGTAAGTATCTTTGAAGAAAGACGAAATATTATCTTAGATTTACTCAACCAAATTGAAGGCATATCCTGCCAAAAACCAGGAGGCGCTTTCTACCTTTTTCCAAATATATCAAAAGTTTGTGAAAATTTAGGCATTATGGAGGCTTATCAAGCTATGGACAAAGAGGTGCAAAAAAAGACATCTCCATCCACTCTTTTCCAACTTTTTTCTCTATACCATTATAAAGTTGCGGTAATGGATAGAAAGTCATTCGGACGGATTGGTTCTATTGATACACACTATCTCAGACTTTCAATTGCAGCAGATATAGACTCTTTAAAAGAAGGTATCAATCGACTAAAAAAAGCATCCCAAGATAAAGAGGGATTTAAGCAATATATAAAAGAAAAAAAACACCTATTTTAATAATGAAAATCCTTATTGCTTCAGACTCCTTCAAAGAATGCCTAACTTCATACGAAGTTGGCCTGTCTATAGAAACAGGCATTCGAAAAGCATGCCCAACAGCTAAAATAGAGATTGTTCCAATAGGAGATGGAGGGGAAGGCTCCTTGGAAGCCTTAATTCATGCAACAAAAGGCTCATTTATTACTCGAAAAGTGCATGGTCCTTTAAACACAATGGTTGAGGCTAAATACGGTACAATTGATACAAAAACATGTATTATTGAAATGTCACAAGCATCTGGCCTTGGGCTAATTGATCAAAAAAAAAGAGACCCGCTTCTCTCTTCAACTTTTGGCACTGGAGAATTGATTAAAGATGCTTTAGATAAAGGATATAGAAATTTTATTGTTGCTATAGGAGGTAGCGCTACTAATGATTGTGGAATAGGGGCATTAAAAGCGCTTGGAGCCTCTCTACTAGATGAGAAAGACAAAGAGGTTCATCCTTCAGCAAAAGGACTTATCCATTTACGTTCAATAAATCTATCAAACTTCGATAAGAGAATAAAAGAATCCACTTTTTTAGTTGCGTCTGATGTTAATAATCCTCTTTTAGGTAAAAGAGGAGCAGTTAAAGTCTATGGTCCACAAAAAGGTTTAAAAGAAGAGGAAATTTGCGCCATAGAAAAAGCATTTGAGCGTTTTTCTTTTCTTGTGAAAGAAAAGTTAAATAAAGATATTTCCTCTATTCCTTCTTTAGGGGCTGCCGGTGGTTTTGCAGCGTCTCTATATGCTTTTTTTGATGCAAAAATCGAAATGGGTTTTTCAGTAATATCTGAAATTATAAATTTAGAAAAAACCATCATTAAATCCGATCTCATTATTACAGGAGAAGGTGAAATAAATTACCAAACTATACATGGAAAGGCTCCCATAGGAGTCGCTAAACTTGCAAAAAAACACAATAAACCTGTTATTGGCCTTAGCGCACAATTATCTGAAGGTTATGAAAGCGTTTACAATGAAGGTATTGATGCTGTTTTTAGCATTGCCCCAGGACCAATATTAAAAAAAGATTCAATTAAGCTTGCAAGTAAGTACCTTATGCAAAGAGCCTACGATATTATGAAAGTATTAACATTAGGAGTTAAATGTGAAACCTAAAATCTTAATCACAAAAAGATTACCACAAAAATGTCTCGAGGAGATTAGTAAATACTTTGATGTCGAACTTAACGAGAAAAAACGCTTATTAAAGCGCACTGAAATTAAAGATAAAATTAAAGGTAAAGATGCCCTACTTTGTCTTTTGACAGACAAAATCGATGCAGAAATAATGGATGTAAATCCTAATCTAAAAGTGATTTCAAACTATGCTGTTGGCTTCAATAATATTGACATAGAAGCGGCGACAAAAAGAAGTATCCCTGTATGTAATACCCCAGGAGTACTTACAGACGCAACAGCAGATATCGCTTTTGCTCTTTTAATTTCAAGCGCACGAAGAATTGTTGAAAGTGATGTTTATATGCGCAAAGGAAAATTCAAAGCTTGGGATCCTTTACTTCTTTTAGGCTCCGACCTACATAAAAAAACTCTCGGTATTTTAGGCATGGGGCGCATAGGTCAAGCTATGGCAAAAAGAGCTAGAGGTTTTGATATGAAAATCATCTATTCTTCTCCTAGAACGCACCCTGAGGCTGAAAAGGAATTTGGTGCAACAAAAGTTGATTTTGACACTTTTCTAACCGAGTCTGATTTCATAAGCTTACATATTCCCCTATTAGAAAAAACTCATCATCTCTTTGGGGAAAATGAGTTTAAAAAAATGAAAAAATCAGCACATATTATCAATACAAGCAGAGGACCGGTAATCGATGAAAAAGCTCTAGTTAAAGCTTTAAAAAACAATGAAATTGCAGGAGCAGGCTTAGATGTCTTCGAAGATGAACCCAAGTTATCCCCCGGCTTAAAAGATCTAAATAATGCCGTAATACTCCCTCATATAGGAAGTGCAACAATAGGAACTAGAGAAACAATGGGCATGATTGCTTTTGAAAACGCAAAAGCTATTTTTGAAAATAAAAAGCCTATTTCTTGTGTAAACGAGAAAGTTCTCATATAAAATCGAGACCTTAATAGCTTATTACTTGGAAGTTTGTTCTAATTTTATTTTCGACAGTAAAGCTCTATGGTCGCTAAGAGAAAGAAAAGCTTCTGTTGGATGAAAAGTATTTATTAATTCACTATCTATTATTGAATTTGTAGAAGAATCTTTATTGTATAAAAGACAATAATCTAAAATGTAGGGTTCTTGTTTTTTTTAGTGGTATCATGAGCATCTTGCACTCCAAGTTGAGATGCTACTTCCTTTGTTACATACGGGTGTTTTTGAAGGACAGGATCAAAAAAGTTTCTTTGAGCTATGCTTTTAGAATATTCATCCTCTTTTTCAGCACCTTCTCGAGCTATATTTAAATCACCACATAAAATAATTGGTTTGCCATGATAATGCCTTTTACAGTTTTCAATGGATTCTTCAATTTGGTCAAGCTCGTCATCCCTTATTCTTTGATCTTCAATGGTTCCTTTTGGTTGAAGATGTGTTGAAATTATAATAACATCTTCCAATATAAGAATAAAATAACCTCTACAAATGCCTTTTTGCATATTTGGAACATGAAAAGGGATAAACTGTGGTTTTTCAGCTATTTTCTTTTTTGTTGCCACAAAGAGGCCCGATTCTAGGGGAAAAGAATCCTTATTCATGTGGTAAAAGATATGGGAATAGGATTGCTTTAGTTCTCTTGCTAGATCTATTGCGGCCTTACCGCACATTTCTTGCAAACAAACAATATCTGGATCATGTGTTTTTATAAACTGGGCTAAATCACCCAGACGACAGGAAGCTGGAGTGACACCCCCGTATAAAAGAGGCAAGGGTCCCGGCATCATACAACAATTAAGGTTGATAATAGACAGGTCAGGAGAAGAGGCTTTAGGAATAAAAGAACCTGTTTCATAAATATACCCACTAGAATTCACGCAATTACTGAGTTTTTCAAAACTGTTCCTACTAGGTAAGAAGTGATAGATAGAGGTGAAAGCGCTAACAAGCCAACATAACAAGTTCTTTTAGCAAGTTCAAGTGCTGTAAAAGAGGACTGCGTTGCATCTTTTATATCAAGTTTTGTAAAAATTGCTTTATAAGTTTCTTCTGATTGCTTCCAAAATGGGTGCTGTAAATAAAGGGACATTTTGATTAGAGAGGAAGATATAGTACTAGCAAAAGACTGTAGCTCTAAGGGTGAAGATTTTTTAGTATATGAAGATGAAGTTGCAGGAATTATCAAATCAGAATGCCTTGAAAAGAGTAAAAGTTTTTTTATCTAATCTTGGCTATCTATTGTAAATGTCGAGGGAATATTTTCCCATAAATGATTGATTTACCTTTAACAATCTTGTAAAATAGTTCCCATTATGAATAGATTAAGTAAAATTTTAGCTAGAGCCGGAGTTGCAGCCAGAAGAAAATGCGAAGATATTATCCATTCTGGAAGAGTCACAGTAAATGGAAAAGTTATTATTCTTCCCCAAACCCTTGTAGATCCTGAAAAAGATACAATCCTTTTAGACGGTAAGCCTATAAAAATGGAAAAAAAAGTTTATTATTTACTTAATAAACCCAAAGGCTATGTTTGCTCTCCGATTCTTGGTGGTAGATCATATAAAATGGCAACCTCTTTAATCCCTGAAAAAAACCGCCTTTTTATGGTAGGCCGACTCGATAAAGACACAACAGGCCTTCTTCTGATTACAAATGATGGTCAATTTGCAAATCAAGTGATTCATCCCTCTTTTGGACTAAACAAAGAATATATAGCAAAAATCTCTCAAGAAATTACTGATAAAGATCTAAAAAATCTAAGTAAGGGCGCCTATGTTCAAAATGTTTTTATAAAACCTATAAAAGTTAAAAAGGTTCGAAAAGGAACAGTAAAAGTAGTTATTTCTGAAGGAAAAAAACGAGAAGTAAGAAAACTAATTGCTTCTTGTGGTCTGAATTTACTCGAGCTTAAACGAGTAAGAATAGGAAATCTACACCTTGGCAACCTACCCATTGGAACTTATCGCACACTCTCTCAAATAGAAAGAGAAGCTCTTTTAGCCACTTGTTAAATTATGCTAATCATTTTTGCCTATAAAAACTCTTTGACTAGACCCAAAATCAAATATAATTGAACCAATTAAAATATTAAAATAAACTAAAGATTTAGTTTTTAAAACAAAACAACCCTTATCTTTAACTTTACTTAATATACAAAAGTTATACTCAAAGTTTTTGAAGATAAAAACAAAAGAGATTACGATGGCAACAACAATAGAAACTTTTGGCCATACAGTTGAGCCAAATGGACCATTTTCTCCAACCTATGGAAGAACAGAAGAGATCGTAGATAGAACAATAGAGTCAGATAGATGTGGAAGAAATCGCGTAACCGTAGAAGAGTTTGGACATACAATTGAGCCAAATGGGCCATTTTCTCCAACCTATGGAAGGACAGAAGAATATCTTGGTAGAACCATTGAACCTGATTGTGGTCCTAGTATCAGGCCTTTTAGACCTATTCATCCTATGCCACCTATAAGACCAATCCATCCAAGACCGGTTATAAGAGAGAGTGGTGATTCAGTTTTAGGCGCTATCGCTGCTGTTGTAGTTTTTGGAGGATTATTTCTTTTAACTGTTGCTGCACTTGCATCATTACCTTCAGGACACCACCACACATATTACGGAAGAAACCATCATTACAGAAGCTATAATCCTTTTTCATCCGGTTTGAGAGATTGTGTTACAAAAAGAGTTTGTGATCACATGGGAGCAATAAAAAATTGCCATTTTGAAAAAATTTGCACCCCTTTCTAAATCCAGTGCATTAGTAAATAAGCTGCGAAACCTGCGAAGTAACCGATCAATGCAGAGAGTGATATTTTTTTAAAATACCAAATAAAATCAACTTTTTCTAAGCCCATAAGAGCAACACCAGCTGCAGAGCCTATAATCAAAATACTCCCTCCTGTACCTGCGCAATAAGCAATCATTTCCCATAACCTACAGTCAACCGGGTGCACTTGCAAATCATACATCCCCATACATGCAGCTACTAAAGGAACATTATCAATGATTGCTGAAAACAGCCCTATAGAGTTTGCTACGAATGCCTGGCTAGACATATGCTTATCCAACCAAATAGCTGCATGACTCAAGACCCCTACAGTTTCTAATGCTTTTATAGCGAGTAGTATCCCTAAGAAAAATAAGATCCCCGAAGTATCAATTTTCGATAAGATGTGAGGCATTTGAAGATGGCCTCTTCCCTCTTTTCGGTGAATAATGTCTGTTACCAGCCATAATGCAGAAAGACCAATTAACATACCCATAAATGGAGGAAGGCCTGTTAAAGCTTTAAGTATTGGAACAGAAATCAACGCAAATAACCCGACAAAAAAGATGATTTTCCCTTTCGGTTCCATTCTATCTTCCTTGGACTTAACAGGAGGTGTTTTAATTTTTTTATCCACAGTTAAGCTTTGCAATCCAAGTGACACAGTCACTGCAACGATACTTGGAATGAAAAGAGCTCGCATGATAGATAATGATGTAATTTGACCATTGATCCACAGCATCGTTGTTGTTACATCCCCTATGGGAGTCCAGGCGCCTCCAGCATTTGCTGCTATAACTACCATACATCCAAATAACATCCTTTCCTGCCTTTCAGGAAGCAATTTCCTCAATAGAGAGACCATTACAATTGTAGATGTTAAGTTATCTAAGACTGCCGACATAAAAAACGTTAAAAGACCTATGATCCATAAAAGTTTTCTTTTAGAATGAGTATCAATAAAATCCGTGACAATTTTAAACCCTTTATGGGCATCAACAAGTTCTACAATAGCCATCGCACCGATCAGAAAAAACACTATTTGGCTAATTTCTGCAATATGATGACCTAGAATCCGCATATTGTCATCCATCGAGTTTTGCCCTGAAACAAACAAAACAATCCAACAAAGTACTGCAACAAATAAAGCTGTCGCTGCTTTATTTATTTTTACAATATGTTCACATATAATAAATACATAGCCCAAGATAAAAAGAGCTATCATAACTAAACTGATAATTCCTAAATGATCTACCATATATAAATTATCTCAAAGGCCAGACTGTTGGGATTATTAAAACAGAAATTATTAACATTAAAAGAGTTAAAGGCAAGCCTATTTTGCAATAATCGGTAAATTTATAGCCCCCTGGACCATAAACTATTGTATTAGTTTGATAGCCTATAGGTGTTACAAATGAATAGGCTGCAGCTAAAGCTACAGCTATAGCCACGGCTTTAGTTGCAGTATCTGATTGAAAACCAGCAACTTCCTTTGCTTTAAATGCGATTGGAAATAGCAAAAGGGCTGCGGCATTATTAGTGATTAATTCTGTCACAATTGCAGTAAATAACATTATGCCAGCAATAAATATATAGGGGTTATTACTAATAATTTTTAAAAAATTTTGAGCAAAGAGATCGGCTACGCCTGAAGTTAAAAGAGCCCTTCCCATGGCAAAAGCGCTTCCAATTAAAATTAATAAATCCCAGTGAATACTTTTTCTTGCATCATTGATTGAAATTTGCTTTGAAAGAAGATAGACAGTAGAAACAACTAACGTTGATATCATTATTGGTACTCCAATAGCTGATGCAATAATCATTAAAACTAGCATCCCTACTAGAATAATTGATTTTAATGGATTAAAAAAAGACAGCTTTTGTGTTGAATCCGCTATCAAGTGCAAATCTTCCCTAAAAGTTAGGTCTATTTTCCAATTTGTTTCAGCAAGAAGTATTAAAGCATCTCCTGGCCTAAAAGAAATATAAGAAGGATTCTTCATAATAATTTCGCCTTGTCTAAATACGGCAAGGATTGTTGCATTAAATTTTTCTTTAAACCGTGCTTTACGCGCTGTTTTACCAATTAATGAAGAACCTACGCTTACGATGGCTTCTGAAAAATGAGAATCTTCATAATCAATATTAAAGTGCTCATTTGAGACTAAAACAAGCCCTTTCATAGCTTGGATATCAACAAGCTCTTCAGCGTCTGCAAGGATAATGAGTTTATCCCCTTTTTGAAGAATCTCCCCTGTATTTGAAGCAAAAATGACTTTATCATCACGAATAATTTCTATTAGCCTCAAAAAACCATGGAAAAAATGATTATATATCTCAGCTATTGATTTTCCAATTAAAGGAGACGTTTCGGAAACTACTAATGCATTTACAAAAGAATATAGCTCCTTAGTGGCTTCTTTATAGACATCTTTTCTTTTAGGTAAAAGATATTTTCCAATATAGATGAGATATAAAAAGCCAACTATTGCACAAGGTAGAGCGACAATTGCAAAATCAAAAAAACCTATTCCTCTCCCATCGCCTATCCTTCTATACATCCCATCTACCACTAGATTTGTGGAAGTCCCTATTAATGTACAAGACCCTCCCAAAATTGTAACATAGGAAATAGGAATCAAATATTTGGATGGGTAAATATTATTTTTTAATGCCCATTTTCTGACAACAGATGTCATCATTAAAACAACAGGGGTATTATTTATAAACGCCGAAAGCCCTGCTAATGGAATCCCTAATTTACATATTTGTAGAGCGTATGTTTTCGATTTCGGCATAAGCCGTCTTACAATAAAGTTTAAAACGCCATTTACTTCTAGGGTTTTTACAATAATAAATAACATCGCTATTGTGACAAGCACTTCATTTGCAAAGCCTAAAACAAACTCTTCTGGTTTAACAACTCCCGCTACTACTAAAAGCGTAGAACCAAAAACCAGGGTTAAGTCGGGAGGAAAAACTTCAAAAGCTAATAAAACAAAAGTTAAGATAAAAATAATGATTGTTACATAGCCTCTCCAAGAAAAATCATAAGTAGGAAGGGCAATATCATGCGAAAATAAAGGCGCTATGCAAACTAAAAGAATAAAAAGAAACAATAAGGATACGAGTTTCATTTTCCTTTATACTGGGCTTAATAAATTATATTGGCAAAAACAATATACTTTGGAAACATTTCTTTGTCAGCCTCAAACTTAGCATATTAAACATCTTGAGTTAAAACATACTATCGCATAAGCAAAGGGGTGGAGGCTTAAAGTACTATGATGCTTCTTAATAAGGAACTATCACCTGTTAACTTTATTACAATCGCCCCAGACCTATGCAAAAATGATCTTAGGTTATTTCATTATAAAGCTTTAGAGACAATGGCCAAAGCAAACCTGTGGAATCCTATTACTGTTCTTCCAGAAAAAAGCAACATAGAATCAATACCAAATACTTGGAAGAAATGCTTAAGGTTTCCTTCAAAATGGAGAAAAACCACCTTTTTTGCAAAAATCTTTCCCTGTTTTTTTAATTTCTTCAACCTCTTCTTGCTACTCTACTCCTTTAAAAGAACCCTGTTAAAACACACATCTAAAGATGTAGAAGCTATTTTATATATTGAGTCTATAAACCTATTTATGCTTTTCGCTCTTTATTGGAGTTTAATAATCACTAAACGGAAAAGAATCAATATTTGGCTTTATTACAATAGTGAAAAAAGTTGCATCAACAAAAAAAAAGAAAAGTTATTTTTAAAAAGAATAAAAAAAAGAATCGGAAATAAAAGATTATCACTTTTTACCAACAACGACTACCTTCAAAAAAAACTACACTCCCTTTTTGAACAAAGGGTCTTTTCTCTTCCTATATTAAGTGAGATAACTCCTAGCTCTATAAAAAACGATTTTGACTCTAAAAAAATAACCCTTCTACTTCCTTCTAAATCGCCTGACGATGCAATGATGAACTACCTTTTTTCCTTATCAAATCCTACAGACTTAAAATTCTTTTTAAGAACTACCTTTGATAAAGAGTTGCCCAATAAAGAAATTTGCCTTCTACCTTTTCAGCTGCCTGATTCTTTTAACTCTTACTTAAAAGCCTTAAAAGATTGTCAGATTTTGTTATTACCAAAAACACTGAAAAACAAATTATTTTATAGATCTCATATGTTTGTGCATTCTATTCTCTTAGGAGGTATCCCCTTGGTAAGCCCTAAGACATGGGAAGGCTCCGAACTAAAAAAACATAACTTAGATGAATTGATTATTGACTTTGATACACCCTATTTATTTTCAAATATCACAAATATCTTCCGTAGTGAATCTGTGTTAGATAAAATAGAGAAGATTCAAAAGGTATATCATAAGACTCACAACCTAGAACAATTTTCCTATAGGTTGAAATATCCTAAAAGCTAACCAATGCGGCTGAATGCAACAGCTGTAATCCCTGTAATTCCAAAACCTAATGCTAAATTTGCAATTCCTCTGACGACTTTTTTTTCTTTTAAATCCGCATATCCTTGGCTTAGCCTTTGTATTCCTATAGCTCCCCCTGCAATTGCAATTCCCCCTTTCAAAACATAGGGAACTAAAGTTGAATAATCAAAAGGTCTATGAGAATCTACTGGAGGCAAAACAGCATCTGTTAAGTCATTTTCTGTCCACCTTTCATCTCCTTTTAATACCTCAAAAGAGGATCCTTTCTCTGGATCGAATGTATAAACATTGCCCAAAACTTTAGCATCTGCTCTTTTCACATGAGAGAGTAATTCTCCATATCTGGTGTATTCTAAATAAGCGCGATTGTCTTTATAAGCATAAGACAAACCGGCATCAACACACACGGAATGAGGCGCAGCTCTTATTGGTTGACAACTCTCATCATGTGCATCACATGCTGCTGCTGTATGACCTACAACCTGCACAAGTCGATCAATGATAGGCCCCCTCTCATGCTGCAACTCTTGATTATAATCTGTCCAAAAAATGCCACCAGTTCCGCGTCCTCCTCTTGCTGGACTTGCACTAAAAAGATCGTGACTTCTATGAAAATTACACCTTTGAGCCTCTTTTCGGCATTTTTTTGTCTCTTCAACAAGCAAATTGTTAATGTGATCAACAAGATCTTGTTTGGTAACGCATTCACTCCCAATTTCTGTAACTATTTTTTGTGCTAATTTCTCTTTTAAACCCGCATGTGTTACTAAAATGTCTCCATCGATTAAATGAGCAGCTTTTAACCTGCCATTTACAATTTGCGTTTTCATATTAAACAAGAACCTACGCTCTTTATCTGAAGAGATATCTGTTTCTGAATTTACATATCTGTCATCCCCATCAAGGCGCATCAATTCATGATTGCCAATTAAGCGAACAACTTTATCTGAACCTGCTTCATTTTGAAGTTGACGAAGGCACTGCCATGTTTTATTTTCATCGCTACCTCTATCTAGTATATCTCCAAATTGAATAAAAGTTTTATCGCCACCGGCCCAATGGCACCCTTGTTTATTAAAAGTCGCCAAACCGGCTCTTTCTAATACTTCTGTCAGAGCGCTATAATCACCATGAAGATCCCCCATGATAAATGTGGGCTTCTCCCCAGTAAGTTCCTCTAAAATTTGTGATGATTGTGGATTTTGATTTAGACACAGATGACTCGATATCTCACTAGACATAGCCTTTCCTATTAAAGTTATAAATATTAATTACCCATCAGCTCAATAGTATACAATATGAATATTAATTGGTTATAAAGTGAGCTTATAAAAAATAATTTAATATCTTATAATCTTTCACAGTCCAGACTGCAAAATATCATGCATCTTGATAATGCCCTTAAGCCATTTATTAGCTTCTAATACAGGCAAGACCATAACAGGATGTTTTTGATCCGATTCCATCACTCTCATTGCTTCCCAAGCTAATGCATCTAGGTCAATAGATTTTGGATTTTTTTGCATAAGCTGCCGCATTCTTTCATTTAAAACGGCTGTGCCTTGTCTTTGAAGAGACCTTCTTAAATCACCGTCTGTAAATATCCCTAGAAGTTTTTTATCCTCATCCACAACAAGTAAACACCCGCATCTTTTATCAGAAAATTCACTTAATACATCAGCTAAACAATCATCAGGTCCTGCTAAAGGAACTTTTTCTTCTTTAAGCATAAGCTCTTTAACTGTAAGAGTTACCCTTTTCCCAATATGTCCCGCAGGATGATTTTCAGCATACTTTTGCAATGTAACACCTTTAGCCTCCATCAATGCAATAGTTAAAAAATCTCCAAACAATAACTGTAATTCCGCAGATGTTGTCGGCGCTAGATCAAAAGGGCAAAGTTCTTTTTGCATTGGAAGACATACAAGCATATCAGTTGCAGCTGCTAACCTATTATTTTTTTTAGATACTAAAGAAATCGTGAAGGCCCCTCTATTTCTTACAAAAGGGATAAGACGTAAAAGTTCATCGCTTTCCCCACTCTTGCTTAAAAGGACTAGTATATCATCCTCAGATAAACTACCTATATCTCCATGAAGAGCATCTATAGGGGCAATGAAGTGAGACCTGGTACCTGTAGAAATCATCGTAGCAACAATTTTTTTTGCTATAATTCCACTTTTTCCAATCCCTGTAAAATAAATAGCTCCTTTACACAATGCTAGCTTTTCAAGCATCGCCTCAATTTCAGAAAAAGAAATATGTTCAAAATAATAAGCTATATTTTCTTTTTGCTCTCTAAGTAGCTTTTGAGACAGTTTTGTAAATGATTTTTCCATAAACCTCTTGCACTCTTGAAGTAATTATCTTACTATAAACCAATCTTTTTGAAAATTCAATACAAGCTTTTTTGAGGACCCCATGAGTAAAATAAAAGTAAAAAATCCTATTGTTGAAATTGACGGTGATGAAATGGCTCGAATTATTTGGTCATTTATTAAAGAAAAGCTAATTCTGCCCTACCTCGATATCGATATAAAATATTATGATTTAAGCGTAGAAAAAAGAGATGAGACAAATGACCAGATTACTATCGACGCTGCAAATGCAATTAAACAGTATAGCGTAGGCGTTAAATGTGCTACAATCACTCCCGATGAGGATAGAGTTGAAGAGTTTGGTTTAAAAAAAATGTGGCGTTCTCCAAATGGAACGATAAGAAATATTTTGAATGGAACTGTATTTCGCCAACCTATTATCTGTAATAATGTTCCTCGCTTGGTAAAAGGGTGGGATAAACCGATTGTGATTGGACGTCATGCTTACGGTGATCAATATCGGGCTACAGAAATAAAAGTACCTGGAAAAGGAAAGCTTACTTTAACATTTACACCAGAAAATGGGGCTCCTATTACAGAAGAAGTCTTTGACTTCCCATCTAGTGGTATAGCTTTATCGATGTACAACCTAGATGATTCTATTCAAGGGTTTGCAAGAGCATGTTTGAACTACGGCTTAGAGCTCGGCTGGCCAGTCTACCTGTCGACTAAAAATACTATTTTAAAAGCTTATGATGGTCGTTTTAAAGACATCTTCCAAGAAGTCTACGAAAAAGAATTCAAAGCTCAGTTTGAAGTTAAAGGAATTCATTACGAACATAGACTCATCGATGATATGGTAGCTTCTGCTATGAAGTGGAGTGGTGGATATGTTTGGGCATGTAAAAACTACGATGGTGATGTACAATCAGACTTAGTTGCTCAAGGATATGGCTCTTTAGGACTCATGACGAGCGTATTAATGACTCCAGACGGTAAAACAGTTGAGGCGGAAGCTGCTCACGGCACTGTTACTCGCCATTATAGATTACATCAAAAAGGAAAAGAAACATCCACAAACCCAATTGCATCTATTTTTGCTTGGACTAGAGGCCTTGCCCACAGGGGGAAATTTGATGATACTCCAGATGTCGTTCAATTTGCGCATACTTTAGAAAAAGTATGTATTGACACAGTTCAAAGTGGAAAAATGACTAAAGACTTGGCTCTTTTAATTAGCAAAGACACTAAGTGGCTTACAACCGAGCAATTTTTAAATACATTAAATGAAAACTTGAAAAAACAAACAGCTTAAAAGTTTAAGCTATTTGTTCTATTAGATTTTTAAAAAACTTAAGAAAGTTTGCTCCGTAGATACCATCTATAATTCGATGATCAAATGTTAGTGTAGCATGAAATGTTTCTCTGATTCCAAACTGGTTATCATTAATTACTTTAACATTCTTTTGCACAGTTCCGATTCCTATAATTGCAACTTCTGGATGTTTAATAATAGGAATTCCAATTAAAGCTCCAGTCATACCAAAATTTGTTAAAGTAATAGTTCCTGCATTCATATCATTTGATGATAAGTTATTTTCTCTAGCGTTTTTGGATAATAGCGTTAATTCTTTTGCAATTTCAGGAATCTCAATTAAATGACAGTCTTTAAGAACAGGAACAAAAACTCCATTTTCAACGCTTACTGCTATTCCAATATTAACAAAGCGCTTCATGATTATTGTATCTTTTTCTAAAGTTGCATTAATCATGGGATACTTTAAAGCAGCTCTTCCTAAAGCTTTTAATAAAAAACTCGTTATCGTTAACTTAACTCCATGAGCTTTCATAAAGTCTGCTTTTTCGTTTGCTATTTTCTTCATCAAGTTTGTGACATCAACTTCCATAATTAAAGAAGCATGAGGAGCCTCGTAAAATGAACGCACCATATTGTCAGCTATCGCTTTTCTCATATTGGTCATTTTCATCTTTTCAACATCTGAAAAATTACAACTTTTAGAACTCTCTTTTGGTGTTTCTTCTGTTTGAAGATTAGATTTATTGAAAAAACTTTCTAAATCTTTTTTAGTCACACGACCTCCATGACCAGAACCAGAAATTTTTTCTAATTTATCAAGTGGAATATTGTGTCTTTGAGCAAGACTTAAAACTCTTGGTGAAAAAAACTTTTGGTTGTCTTTTTCAATTTCTTCATTTGACAGAGGGAGTTTCTTATTTTCTTTGAGTGGGAGTTCTTTATCTGGTGCAATTTTAGCTATAGGTTCGCCAACATCAACTTCTTCATCTTCTTCTATCAATTTTTTTTCTAAAATACCGGATATAGGAGAGGGTATTTCACTATTTACTTTATCTGTAGAAACTTCTAATAAAGGCTCATCTTTTTCTATCCGATCGCCTTCATTTTTGAGCCATTGCACGATTCGAGCACTTACAATGCTTTCCCCTAATTTTGGTAACTGTAATTCCATAATAGCTCTTAATTTAATTAAAAGATGGTATTAATGATTCATTTTATAGTTTTATTAATTAAATTAAAAGAAATTAGACATCACTTTCTTCTAAAGCAACAATACTTGGATGATTATATTGCTCCTCATCTAGCTCACCCTCTGTCTTGGCCACATAGACAGTTACAACAGCATCACCTACTATGTTAACTACGGTCCCTACCATATCTCTAAGTCTATCAATACCAAAGATTAATGCTATCCCCTCTATAGGAAGGCCTACCGACACCAACACTATAGATAATATTACAAATCCACCTCCAGGAATACCCGCTGTACCAATAGCCGAAATCGTTGCTGTTACAACTATGATGAAAATATTTTGAAATCCTAAATTAATCCCATAAACTTGAGCGATAAAGAGAGCTGCTATTCCCATGAAAATCGCTGTACCATTCATATTTACAGTGGAACCTAAAGGTAAAATAAAACTTGATATCCTCTTAGAAACCCCAAGATTTTTTTGTACACAGTGCAAAGTCACTGGCAATGTAGCTGAACTGCTACTGGTAGAAAGGGCAAACATCATAGCATCACTCATTCCTTTGAAAAAAGTAATTGGGTTAAGCCTAGCCATAAAAATGAGAATAAAGCCAAAAACAAGAACAAAATGAACAAGAGAAGCCAAATATATTGTAAACAATAATTTAGCTAGTTGAATCAATATTGATATGCCAAATGTCCCCGCTACTGCAGCCATAATTCCAAAGACACCAATAGGTGAAAATTTCATGACGATAGATGTAAGAGAAAACATCACATCTGCTAAAGATTCCATAAAGTTAAGTACAGGTTTTGCTTTATCTTTTGCAGCTATGATTGCAAGACCTAGAAAAACGGAATAAACAATAATTTGTAAAACATTTCCATTCGCGAGTGCTTCGACAGGGTTTTTTGGAATAATAGAAAACAGAAGGTCTCCCAATTGTGGAACTTCTGTTGTCGCAATAGGATTTACAACTTGTAGAGAACTTCCTATTCCAGGTTTTAAAATAGTTGCAAAAAACAATCCAAATAAAATAGCAATCGCTGTTGTTGTTAAATAAAGAAGAAGTGTTTTAATACCTACTCTTCCAAGCTTTTTTGGATCATGAATGCTTGTAACTCCCACAGTCATAGAGGCAAAAATAAGCGGAACAATAAGCATGCTGATCAAATTCAAAAAGATTGAGCCAATAGGCTTAAACATTTCTGCTTTTGGCCCCATGATTAAGCCAACTACAATCCCTAAGAACATTCCGATAAGTATTTTCATCCATAACTTCATGTATTACTCCTTATGATTATTTCTATTAGCTTAGTTGAAATGTCTACAAGACGATGAAAATTTAAAGCTCTTCAATATTTGAGCATAATTTTTTGAAAGAAGATCTACCTTCTCAATTTTCGATTTGGAAAAAACTTTTTTTAAACTCTTAAGCAAAATTACACACGAATTTTTGGTTTTGCGTGATGATAAGAAACAAAAGCATTTTTTTCAAGAAAATAAAAGTTTTATCTTTGAAATTCGACAATACTATTTCTAGTTAACATATTATTTCTAAGTATGTTAATATCATATTCTAGTTCTTGATAATACCGCATATTTTTAAGCGTTAACTTCTTTAAAGAAGTTAAACTTTGTAAAGATTTTAAATCTTTTATGTTGATATTGTTTAAATCTGGCTCTTCTAGATTTAATGGTCCTTAAAGACGAAAAGCTTGCTATCTGACTTTGAAACAAATGTAATACTTCCATCCGTATCTTTCAAAATTTTCCTTCATCTCTTGTACCGATACCATAATATTCTTCTTCTATATTTTTTGTTCTATAAAGCTACCGATATCGCCTTTACCGTACATTCAACTCCTCCTCCAGTACTTAACAGACCTCTACACCACTTTTCATCTAAAAAATGAATAGATTCAGCTCTAACATCTGGGCAATGCACATATAAAAAAGCTCTAAACTTTGTTTCAAAAGAACTTGGGCAACCCATAGCAACAACAACTTTCTCTCTTCCAGGAGCTGTTGCAGAAACAAAGTTAAAAAGGTTGATTCGATTTTTTTCGGGTTTCTCTGCTAAGGGATTATAGGTAGCCCCTCCAAATCTAACTACTGTGAATCCTTGTGCCTCAAGTTCTACAGCAGTCTTGTCTTCTACTTTCTTTTTTCTTCGTGCTTCGTTTTTAAATATGGCTATTGTTGATTCAGCTCTTCCAATAGATGGCCTAGGAAGCGATTTTAGCATATCCTCTGCGGCTTCAAAACTATCATTGATCATAACCACTTTCGGGCCAATAATTTTCATTGCCTTATCCAAATGGAATTCTGCGGGCTGTTCACAAGGATAAACATGCTCTGGACTTACTCCGTAGTTTTGAGCGAGTAGTGGTTTTATATCATCTTTAAATGAAAGAGCGACTTCTTCTCCTTCTCTAGCCTCAGATAAAGGCTTCCATCCTTCTCTCTTTTTAATATATCCAAGATCTCTCATATCTTCTCTTATTTGGGCTATAACCCATGCAATCGTATCTTCACCAACAATTACATACGGATTTCCCTCTTCATCTCTACCTACTAATGAATTACCCTCTTCAGTAAAACAGGGGTTAATAGAAAAAGGAATACCTAAAGCATGGGCAAATTCTATAGCTTTTAATTGTTCGCCGTTATTATGTGTCAAGCCTAGATTACTACAAGGTATTTTAAATGACCTTTGAGCTCTACTGACATCTATAGCCCTAGAATAACTCTTAGAACATAGAGCTGTTGATCTAAAAACTAACCCACCTCTATCCAAAGCTAAAGAATAGTTGTCTTGTACCCATTTATTTGCCGGAGATGGCGCACTTAAACAGCGCACTCCTCTTATTCTTTCACTACCTGCCATAACACTTTCAATAGCATGAGCTTTACCTATTTCAAAAAGTGCTTTAGGTAGGTATCTCTCTCGAGAATAAAACCCTTTGATATCATCTCTTACTCCAACTAACCAAGTTCTTGTTAAAGGAAAACATTTACTCATAACGGCAGGAGGAATAGGTTTCCCCCTATCTTCTACAAGAAGTTCTACTAATATATTTTGCCTCATAACCTGTTGAAAAACAATTTTTTCTCTTAAAATCAAAGGCCTGTCATCCCAATGTATCTCTTTGGAATGTCTACGAGATTGGGGTATTTTACTTTCCCATTCTTGTATTTGTCTTACTCGAAAAAAGACAGCATCTTCAGCCCAATCTGTTCCTCTAAGTCTTTCTTCTAGAACTGGATCATGATTTTCTGAACAAAATGCGATTAATAATCCTCTTGCTACCCTATCTCCGCTTTCTGCTTCCAAAACAACTTGCTCCATAAATATATTTGGAAAAGAAAAAAATAATGTTGCTAAACAATTACTAGAAAAAGCATCCCCTTCATTTGTAAGCTCTAGTAAAGCTTTAAGAGAAAAACTA
Organism: Wirenia argentea; assembly: GCA_025802215.1. Lineage (NCBI taxonomy): Eukaryota > Metazoa > Mollusca > Solenogastres > Pholidoskepia > Gymnomeniidae > Wirenia > Wirenia argentea. Next base: position 36,361 of record WNLI01088867.1, read on the forward strand.
TTCAAAGACTCTCTTCCTTGAAGCTCTTTTAATAAAACTGTAAGTATTTTTGGATCTTCTCTTGTAAGTTCCTTAAAAGAGTCGTGAGGCCAATTTTTATTTTCAAGAATTTGAGAGCAATAAAATTTAATGGCGCTTCTACTACCTGACTTTACCTCGCGTATTATATCAGATTGAGCTCTTGCATGCCCCGATGATGCTAAAGCATACAAAGCTTCTCTTGTATAGCTACATATGTCTAAAAGCGCTGCAAAATAACCCTCATCACCATCTAGCTTGCTTTTATTTCTTACTAATACCTCTATAGATGCAAACACTTCCCGAATAGAATCAACTACCTTTCTAAAATTAGATTTAGCTTCTACTCTAGTTGATGAAAAAGCATCTTTAATTTTTGACCCAAAGCCTGGAAAAGTCTCCACACTAACAACAAGTTGTCCTAATTCAACAAGGTGCTCATTAATTAATTCCATCTGAGCTTCTGTAAGAGGATTACCGCACATCAATAATCCAAGATCACGCTGAAGCTTTTCTGCGCATCCATCAACGGCATTATGAATAGATGTGGTTTCTCTTGCTGTGCGAGCTACAACGCCTAAGCTCTGAAAATGTCCTTCAAGTTGATCTGAAAGATGCGTCGCTACTAAAGAGCTATAGATCATAAAAGAACCCCCTATTAGACAGATCATGATTGAAAGATTCTAGGGATTTTACATAGCTTGTAAGGAAACATACCTGTTGGCTTACCCCTTTCATAACGACATCCCTTCAAAAGAATTATTCAAATAAAAGATTATATCAAATAGTAAGTTAATTGTCAAGTATTTATTTTAACAAAAACACCTATATAGTTTATATTTATTGCCTTACATAAACATAAAATATTTATTTTAAATACTTATATAGGTGAAATTAGCAAGAGACGAGTAAGTTCTGAGTCAAAAGTTGTATAGTTTAGAACCTTTGCTAAAGAATCCTCATAAGGTAAAATCTTCTATCTTTGAAGTTCTTATTTAGGACTTTTTCCGTAAGACCCAATCTATTATTGCATGAGAATGGCTTGGATGTCCAACAAGCTGCTCTGATGTTAGGAGAAAGTCAATCTTTCCTTCTTTTTGTTCAAAACCTTCAGAGACCGGTGTTAAGGTATAATCTCCTTTTAGTCTATCAGAATCTAAATTCAAAACAAAAACAAGACCCCTACAAAACTCATTAACACGCACTGTAATACTGTCAGAAGAGGCTGTTATTTCTGCAGGATAAGATTTCTCTTCCCATGAGACGGGATCAACACAGAAAAACTCCCACTTATCATGTTCAAAGCTATTCTTAATTTCAGATATTGATGTCATAATTCTCCTCTTATATATGTTTTATATCTATAAAGCTACAGATGTCGCCTTTACTGTACATTCAACACCACCATGACGTGACAATTTTTCTCGACTCCATTCTTCATCTAAAAAATGAATAGATTCAGGCCTAACATCTGGGCAATGTTCTCTTAAAAACTCTCTAAACCTGCCTTGAAAATAGTCACTACAACCCATAGCAACAACTACTTTTTCTCCTCCAGGAGCCGTTGCAGAAACAAAGTTAAAAAGGTTGACTTGGTTTTCATCTGGAGAGCCTGCTAAAGGATTATAGGTAGCCCCCAAGCCTATGTACTGTAAATCCCTGGTCTACAAGTTCTTCAGCAGCCCTGTCCTCTATTCTTTTTTTTCTTTCTGCTTGAGCTTTTAAAACTCTTATTTTTAATATAGTTTCTGGAGCGGATAAATCCACCTCTTGAGCACGAAGTGATTCTAACATATTTTCTGCTGCTTCAACGCTATCATTAATCATAACTACTTTTGGTCCTATAATTTTCATAGCAACATCCAAATGATATTCTGCAGGTTGCTCGCAAGAGTAAACTTGTCCCGGAGTTACTCCATAGTTTTGGGCAAGTAGTGGCCTTATATCTTCTTCAAATGAAAGAGCTACTTCATCATCTGGACTAACCGCTCTTATAAGTACCCAACCCTCTGCTGTTTTAACATATCCAAGATCTCTCATATCTTCTTTTATTTGCGCTGTAACCCATGCTATCGTGTCTCTACCTATAATTACATATGGATTTCCGTCCTCATCTCTCCCTACCAATGAATTACCGCCTTCAGTAAAACAAGGACTAATTGAAAATGGAAGATCTAAAGCATGGGCAAATTCCATGATTTTTAATTGTTCTCCCCACGTTTGTGTTGCTCCCAATCTGCTAGAGATCCTCTCAACGCGCCTTCTACCTCTACCATCATATATAGCTTCACGATAGATTCTAGAACACACTGCTGTTGATCTAAAAGCTAATTCACCTCTATTTGAAACTAAAGAACAATTATCTTGCACCCATACACCTGCTGGAGATGGCGCACTTAAACACCGCACACCATCTATACTAACTCTCCCTGCCATAACACATTCAATACCGTGAACTCTACCTATTTCGGAAAGGGCTATAGGAAGATATTCAGCATGAGCTGAAAACTGCTCGACATCATCTTTTACCCCAACTAACCAAGTTCTGGTTAAAGGAAAACATTTGCTCATTACAGGCATAGAAGATGGTGCTGTTCTTGCGATAGCAAAAGGCCCTCCTCCGCCACTTCCTGAAGAAACTGCTCTAGCGTTTGTAAGCACATCTACTAATGCATTTTGCCTCATAACTTGTTGAAAAATAATTTTTTCTCTTAAAATTAAAGGCCTGTCATTCCACCGTATCTCTTCAACTCTAGAAGA
>WNLI01088868.1:0-17228 GCA_025802215.1 Wirenia argentea
GTAAGAAATAATACATATAACTTGTAAGATTATAACACTCTGGAAGTTGTTATAAGTGATATATTAAGGTGTCCGTTTCTACCTGATGTCCGTTCCAACCTTAGTTTACCCTACAGATGTGTACGGCCTTGGAATGAACATTATCTAACTGATGGGGTCAGTTTCTATTCTAGATAGTCTCATGAATATGAATATATAATTGTTGGGGAATCCACATGTGTACATATTATGTATGTTGTGTGTCTTGTATTGTGTGTATTCACTCTTCCTCTCGTGTACAGTATTAGCGTCATATACAGTATTTTACCACGTGTACATCACCCTCGTGTGTATACTTTCTCACGAGTGTATTTGCTATTCACCGTCGTTCGTCTTCATGAATGTATGCTGAAGATTTACCCTCCGCGATGATTTCCCTTGTCAACATAAATTATGACTGTAAAAATGTATTCCATCTACAAAATTCTATATTGTATCCACCGATATGCTTGGAACACTGTGGATGCTTATAGTTACAGGCGCGTCAAAATCGCGACGTCATAAAAACACGATTTTGTCATTGTCAGTGTAGATATAAGATAAGGACCCCGGATGTTACCTATAGAACGTACTATATTTCCCACGCAGTGTCATCTTTGGGATCATTATAATCTTTCTTCACAACGTCAACTCATTGAGAAGAGCATGGCGTCATACATATATAGTACTGTGACAGACTAGACGTCTATAATATAGGATGATGTATTATAACAACACAGAATTTATCGTATTCAATTTTATTTATTTCGTATGTTTTTTTATTTTATTTGTATAGGACTACCTAATTTTTCTTTGTATTTTTATTTTTTAGTCGTTATACATCACTGTGTGTATGGCAGGCATACTTTGATATGATTGAAATATTGTTTTATTAAAATGTTACAATGAAATATTATACTGTACGTCCATAGTACATACAAAATACATGTAACACTAACGCCACAAAAGTGAATAACATATAGTATACATAATGGTCAGTTGTGACACATTAAAACATCAATATGCAGTATGGATGTCATCATGTTCAACGCTTGATCAATGATCTTTATCCGCAGAATATGATTGTACATAATGTACAATGTACATGGTTGTCACAATATGCTACATCTAACTGTTAGCCTACGTAGGGCCTATCCTGTACTGCTGTATAATATACACCCAGACGACAGCATATCAAAAATCTATTAATTAATCGCAATGCTCATTAAATTAATACTCCGTGAACTAATGTCACTATTAATGGGGCGCGAGTTGTTACACATAGTCGATTTCTTTATGAATGAGTAAACAAAACCACGCAGGTACATCTAGTAACATCGATTGGCCGCTGTCAAGGGACGCAACCGTTCACGCAAGTTGGACACGTGCAATAATGGCGGCACCGAGCTGCATCAACTGACAAACAAATAATGTATATTTATTACACTTTAATTGCTTCATGCGTCGCAGTCAATAGCGGATTTAATGTCGCGTTGTCGGATCATCAATTGTCCTTATACGTATAGTTCACGTTTAAGTGCGGTTATTTCGATTGAAACACAAGACTAGTAGTTATTTCTGTACCTGTGCGTATACCTATTGTCTACACGTTCGCGATTATGATTATACAATTACCCAAACACATTGATTACCAAACTACTTCGTCAATTAGACTACTTATCTACATGGAGACAGACATGAATTAGTGTGTTAGATCTGTCCATAAATACCTGGAACATTTATCGTAGGTTATTGATTGGGATTTATGATTGGTTCATAATTGTCATGGGCTTCTGGAATATTGTCTCCGTGAGCAAATCCGAAAAAAGATCATTGATGGCGCGATGGTAATTGGTAATTGGGTAGTAAAACCCAACGGCGTACTAACGATTGTATTAGTATATATATCAATTATCCCAGTTTACTCATTAGGCATTGATCCCTTGATTCAGATACACATGTACCAGAAAGTCGAGGTATCTATAACATAACCCATATAAACGATGAATTAATTTGTCAAATAACGAGTCACATTTGAGAAAATATCACGTTGTTAATAACATATATACTGTATACGTATTTGCTATTACACAGATCTAGTCATTAGCATCGATAGTATTTTATAGAATTTAGGAATCTAAATTAGATTCACCAGTATTAGCTAAATATTGTAAATCAATTTAGATCCACGCAAAATACAGGATTCGGCCACATACGTGTAACACTAACACGAAAGAAGTACCGTAGGCTACATAACATATAATGGTCAGATTACTCAGTTGTGACAAATTAAAACACTAATAGTACCAATAGATCCACGTAGAACAGTAGTAGGTTAGACGACGGATGAGTGTAATGTGACTGTATCGAACAATGTAATGTTGAGATGACGGAAGACCATAGCAGATATGTAGGCCTACAGTATGTATGTCGTGCATGACGTATGTATGTGCGAATATAACCATAGTTGTACGAGATCTCGAGACTATTCAAACTCAAAGCACACTGAGAAACGCTGAACGACACAATTATGTATTTCAACCGGGAGAACAGATTGTGATGAGATACTGAACTGGTAAATACAGTATTACGATATAATAAGTTATCCCCATCTATGAATGTCAACAAGATCTTTGCTTTTTGATTTCATCTTTTTAATCAGTTTCAATATCCTTTTTCTTGATGCAGCATCCGGAATTTTTACTCTAACGTACTGAGAAGAGCGAGGCAACCGTTGTGCAGCATATTTAGGGCTTTCCTCGCGGATTTCTGTCGCAACTGGTTGTACGACATATTCCTCTCGATTTGAATTGTCTTTGATGGCTCTGGATTCTGTCGATAATTCTTCATCTGCTGGAGTCAAACGCTGAGGTGATGACTGGTGAGACTTGGTGGACGAATGGATGGACCTAGAGGTTGTTTGTTGCACGACAAACACGGGTGACTTGATGGACTTAGAGTTGGTTACTTCCACGGCGATCACAACGAGTAGGAGGAAGAGGCTGATTGCGTTTCCCAAATCCATTTTGTCTGAAAATAGATAAATGAGTACGTTCATGTATTAAAATAAAATAGTAAAAGTATGTGCGGGCGAATTAGTTTTGAGAGTGGCATGTACATAGGTTAGCTAATGTACAATGTTCGGGGAAAGTCAGAACGGACCAGATACCATGCAGGTTTGAAACCACGTCGCACAACCGAGCTCCTGCATGGATGCAGATTCTCTTCTCCTGTCGGATGCCCTGACCGTCGAGAAAAAAAGTCGTGAATAGTGAAAAGATAATATAAACAATGCTCCTTGTTCGTTGTACCAATATACCACGAATTCTGTAGATTACAAAACACGGGTTATATTGTGTAGTCATTTGCAATCTACCAGCAACAACAGCAGGACAAGAAACAACAAAAAAAGGAATACGTCATACTGTACTTGCAAAACTATACAGTACGACAACGATGTGATTTCTGGCCTGGATGATCTGGAAAAAATATGGCGCTTATAGACACGTCGCTGACGTAGTGTGGAACATTGTCAGGTAAAGTAAGGATCTCTCTATGGTTAGCCTAAAACTCGAATTCTTTTCCTCCGGCGCTACCTTAGTTACGATAATGACACTAAGTTTTATGTTGAAACATGAGTACTCGGACAAAACCACCAGACGCGGATTTTCATATACTGTACTTCCACAATAACAAGCCAATTAGAAGACAGTGCAGTGCGTACATAAGCACAATTTCTATGCAATCTGGTCAGCCAAGTAGAGTTGCGTCAAACACAGGGATTCTGCCAAAGTTCTTCGGAGATCAAGACTAAGATTTGGATTACCTGCGAAGCGATCGACACTAAGTCTTGGTAGATCATATAGCACAACATGTATACATTACTATTTATAAATACCTGTAAGACTATATTGTATCAAATCTTACCAGAATGTTATAATCAAATCGCTGGGAGTCAGGTGTATACCCCGCTGTCACGTTGGTGATACTTGTTACTTGATAACATTCGGAGATCAACTTTACAGGATGTGGTCAGGTATTGATGAACGCCTAATGAGTCGCTGATATCAAGTCCATCGAGTGAAAGTTAGCGCGCAATTTATATTATCTCAGCTGAGGCTATTGCCATCTTATCAGTTAAATAATGCTGCTCTATTTCGATTTTTCTTTGAGATTATAATAGATATTATAGTATAACGTAATTGTACATTATCATTTAGGTTAGTGCGATAGACCTTACGTATAAGCATACGTGTAAACGCAAGGTAACACGTAGTTGATATGCACAAATATGTTTGTACAGGTGAAATTTGCGTCGAGTGTGGTGTATGGTGTGGACCGGCGTGGGAGGATGGCTCAGCTGACAGTCGGTAGGCTATGATCTAAAAACCAAGCATCATACAATTATTAGTACCTCAAGTGATAATAGATGACGATAAAGCATGCTGCGACCAAAAAATATATCTGCAAGTAGTATCAATGCCGAAAGGCATAGCCTATTATCGTATTGAAACAACCCGTCTGGTCCTACAAAAGCTATGATATACAATATAGACTATGAACGTTATAACTATACTGTACATTGTCAAATGTATTTGTAGTCGGTTGTAAACAACCTTGCTGTCACAATTATGCGTTTATCTTGTATGTAGACTGAGGGTCAATATAAAATAATAACCAGTATAATTTGTTGATTTATGATCTTCCGAAGGAAGTGTAAATGATCCGCTATCAACTTTGTAGATAAGTGACTAGTCATGTATTGACGAGTATATATATATGTAAACAGCAACAACGCTTGTAAGACGGAGGTGGTAATGTAAGGTATCAGAGTGCGCTCGTATATTACTGGGACAATTCTTCGACTATATCTTTAATTATATATTGTACCCTTGGGGTCCAGCTATTGATCACAAGGCAGAATTCCTCGGACACCTACATACGGAATAACTAGAATAAATGTGACCTATGGAAAGCCCGGGAATATCCCTCGGGTTTGTAGGGTTCGAACCTGCGACCTCTCGTGCGAAAAGCCGCAGTACTGACCTCGACACCGTAGCACGTTCAACTTCAAATCCCATAGGCCCTAAACCCAACAGTTACGGTATAACCGGATCTCCCCTTTCCGACAAGAAGGAGCGTTATTCACACAGAACATCATATGTGTGTATTGAAATACAGTAGACCATAAGATGCTACAAACGTTCATATCGATTCTATATTAATTTTTGCAGAAATACACGTCCAGTCTTATCAATCATATTATAGTACAGTTTACACAGGTCTACGGAACAGTCAATTAACTTCAGCGAATGTAATATCCCCGTATAAGGTAATAGATTGATAATACAAGTAGAATATGATGTGACATTTAGTGAATCACTAGTACGAACAAACAGTCAGTGTCGCTAATTTGAGTAATTTAGCTATTGGATAGGAATTTCAATTAATCATATAATACTACGCTATCGTGCCAGTTTGACACACCGATGCACAAAAAGTGTGTTTCGAGAATCTTTGACATACGAATCTAAAATTAATATACTAATGTGCACTGTCAGCACTCCTTACCCAAATTACCAAGTAAGAGTTAATTGAAAGGTTTCGCACATCCGGCTACCTACGATGCACTAGATATTACTGCATTGTGATTATGGTAATGCATTTTATATGTATAATTTTTGCGTGACATGCCTCATTATCACACCCACTACTACTCGCACATTTCCGCCGGATGTAGTCGTTCCAATTTCCGCCGTTTAGTGCTACACGTTTAGTTTTACATCACAATTGAAATAGCGATATTTCTGACGGTAGACTCCATGCAGTTATGTCAAATATCTACTACATACTTCAATAATCCATTAGTCCTTTTATTATCAGTGACTGATCCAGGTTCAACCAATGTGAGAAATAGATTATTAGGGGTACGGTGGGTGGAGAAACACTGTGGGTATGAATGTCTATCATTACGTTGTGTTTGCCCTCCTATCCATGTTGGCTATGAATATAGCGTTATGCAAAGCATAAATTGCGTCAGACAACACCTCGATAAGATTCAGCAAAAGGTCGATGATAATGGATGAGGATGGTTTCTCTGATATACGTAGATAACTTCGTGGGCCAAATCATAGCTACCTTGTAACATAATGGAAATCCTGGTTGCAAAAAAAGTCCACCGACCAACCAGTTCTAGATTTGGAAGTGTTAAATACCCGTGTAGTAATCCTATAGTATAGAATAGTACGGTTCAAGCAACACATTATACGTTCGCAAATAGACACAGGAGCTGAACTATCTTGATTAGGAGGCCATTCTAAGCAAATAGACACGGGAGCTGAAATCTCTTCGTTAAGGGTCAATCTAAACAAACAAACAAACAAACAAACAAACAAACAGACGGGAGCTGAACTCGTTTAGTTAATGGGCAATTCTAAGGAGATATAGACACGGGAGCTGAACTCTTTTGGTTATGAGGCACTTCTAAGCAAATAGACACGGGTGCTGAACTCGTTTTGATATGGGGCAACTCTAAGGAAATATAGACACGGGACCTGATTTCTCCTTCTTGGTTAGGGAACGTCATTTAATTCTAAGCAGATAGTAGACACAGGACCTGAAATCTCACTCTTGGATGTGGAACGCCATTCCAAGCAGATATATATATAGTCACAGGAGCTTGGTTAGAGGGCGCCATCCATGATTCTCAGCAAATAGACACGGAAACTGAACTCTTTTGGTTAGGGGCCATCCTACGCAAATAGACACGGGATCTGAACTCTAACTCTTGGTTAGGGGAAATTCCAAGCAGATTGACATTGGAACTGAACTCGTTTAGTTAGGGGGCAATACTAAGAACCTATAGATACGGGAGCTGAATTTTCCCTCTTGGTTAGGGAATGCAATTCCAAGCAGATAGTCACAGGAGCTTAGTCAGGGGGCTACAATCATGATTCTCAGCAAATACACACAGGAGCTGAACTCTCATTCTTGGTTAGGGGGTGCCATTCTAAGCAGATGGACACGAGAGCTGAACTATCACGGATTGAAGAATGCTAAGTTAGTACACAGCCTTAGCGATCTCAGATCTAGCAGATCTGAGATCTAGTAGCTACTACGATAACATTCCCTTCGACGTATAGGGCCATCTTGGTGTTCTAATTGTTATCAGATTTACTCATCGTTACTGTATCATTGGTCTTATTCCCACATTCCTTAATAGTTTTTACTATTTTTGCGATTTGCAATTTTTTGCTTATGAGTCGACTAACATACTGAATATTATACTATAGACGTAATGTTATGCCGTTCGTATACTACTTCGTACCTCCAAATATCTCAGATTTGGCACTTAGCTACGTTGAAGGTACGAATTATACTTCATAACTTGACGTGTATACGCATCTGCACATCTCGGTAGTAGGTGAATGGAAAATTGCTCTCAGTCCTATTTGTTAGCCTAATAGTATATATATATAGTATTATATAGTATAATTATACTATAATATATATTATATGCAAAAATAGTAGCACGTATCATTAGTCACACGTATGACTAATGTGGGAATCAGACTGATAAGATGACTAAATCTGATAACAATTTGAACAAACATATTATTATGAATAATCACATTACAACACCTGTATGACCATCGAGTGCAAGGTTATCATAGGTCTACTTCAAGACTATTTATCTATTTCACTTTGATGCATGCACGAATGTGTGAAATTACTCATAAGCCTAGTTTATTTTACCTTCGATTTACTATAAATTTACTACACATAGCAACCTTGCGATAATTATGAGTAACTTGCAAAGTAAGTACTAGGCGACTAACCATATACTACTTTCACAATAACACGATAACAGTTGCACATACAACCATATGATGATCACGAGTATACCCCATATTTGTTCACGGGACGTGTACTCGTCATGCAGGATGTTAGATATTCTTTGCGAATGATAAAACCAAGCAATCTACCAAGAGAAGGAAACACATCGACCTTGTCGCGTGTAGGGTACCAACCACCTTAGAAAGTCGGAAACGTTTAGCTAATGAAACATATTAATTTTGAATGATCGCCACCACAGAGCCACAGAACAAACAGAAAGGGAACATACGATATGTTCAATGAGGTCCTCATTATGAGGATTCTTCGTAAAGCTTGAGAATCGTCCTTTAAGGACATCATTCAGCGGGGAATACAGTATTCCTACATGACAAACTGACGGTGTTGGGCTTTTTATTAAACTACGCTGTCATATGTCGCGATATTGTTGATAAAATTTATTCAAAATTACATTTGGTAAAATGTGACATTTTTTTTATTTATAGCCTCGTCTATCGCGTATCCTTTATTGAATGCAACAGGCTGTCCATATTACTAACATAGTTATTGCTTGTATTCAATGAACCGTGGCGAAACTATCTCTGTTCTCGTACTTTATCACAAATATATATAAAATGCCTCAAAATACGTATGGCCTTTATCGTTATTAATTGGGATGGGACTGCCATGTTTATACAATGAAATTACACTGTAGTCATAGCTAGCTTTTACATTTATTCACTATTATGTAGGATATTATACAGTGTGTGGCAACCCGAAACGAGGAAGAGGTCGGAGATCACCAAAGAGGTCAAATGGTTCTAGAGGTAGATATATTCCGAGAGGGTCGTTCGTTCAACTATATCCACACCCGCTCAAATGCCATATATTCTGAAAGATGAATCCCTCCCACATATCACCTGGCCCGTGGTAGACAACAAATGTGGTATCAGTTTTTCGCTAGAGGCCATTATGTGACGTCGTATAGAAGTAAAAAAAATAAAACTTCAAAAATGAGGAATAGAAGGGGTAATAGCCTACATTTCCATTCTTCTCCACAGAAAAAGGACTTATACCCACGTACTGTATTTACTATTGATGCATAGGTAATTGGCCACAGTATGGTTTGTATGCAAAATCAAACACAATGATGAACAATTTGTTTTGACGTACGAAAAAGAAACGTTATTTTGTTTTACAAAGTGATAAGTTATAGGTAGTCTATATGATCTATACAAAATTGGTTGAGTGGTTATAAAAATTGTTTTTGGCAGGCCAACTACAGTTGTCGCACTTCCCACGTGTCTGAAGTTCGATATACTTCCGAAGTAGGACATACAAATGGATTTTAGCCACTTCCTAAAATTCGACACTGATTTGAAACAGACATGAATTACAGTTCACCTGCTATATTGATACAGCATGCACGTAGAATATACCCAGTAGGCCATAGCCTTATAACTCATCTAAATTAGCATATTTAATATTTTCAACTATTAGGCCGAAGGATAGTCGTTTAAAAGTAAATTAGTCATGTGGAACGTACCGTGTATTATTTATGTTATAAATCGTACCTGAATACTGAATTTTAATTTTTAACGTATTTTCACCAATTTTATGAGATGGATGCTCCATAGCCAATATCGGTATTTTAAAATACACAGGTTTGTTCATGAATAGTGTTTTTTTTTTGTTATACATGTATTCAGACAGGTAGCCTATATAGATTGAATACGTAGCCTTAAATATGATGAAGTAAGTTATATTGTGTGTTTGTGTGAAGGTTCGTTATCCCTATAGTTAATCAAAAATATTAGATAACAGTAGGTCATATAGTCTACTGTAGGTTATCCCGGACACTACGAAGGAATTTAGCTTTTTAGCCTACCGTGCTATATGAAAATGGTGTGGAAAATAAATAAAAAATAGGTCTAGCCTAAAACTAACTTATTATAACTTTCCGAACATATGAAATGAAAAATATGTACAATAATACAACATATTTACATTATGTACTAATTTTACATATGGCCTATAATAGAAGAACCATCAGAAAGGTCACATTGAGAACTGCAAGATGATTTCGTAAATTTCGCGCACATATATGTTGTTAACCCTTTATAAATATGCCATAAACGTTATATTTCAGTAAATCTATACAGTACATAAATTGCAGGTGCATAATCAAATTGCATTACAGATAGAAAGAAGAAAGCACTCATATGTTAGCGGCTGGGTGAACCCACTAATCGCATAGCATTGGATAAGACGAAGAGGTGGACACACTAAAACGTTATCAGCTTGGATAAAAAAACAGGAGATCGCAGATTCCATCAAGTGTTTTAGCACCATCATATATATCTCCTTGGATAAAAGTGTTCGCAAAACTCAAACGATGAAGGCGACAAAAGAGAACGTTCGACTGCTGTTGCTGTTGACCATACTGTCGAAGGGGATTCCCCAAGAAGAGTGCGACTGCAGCTGTGACTGCAAACCCAACTACAACATCGGCCTGGGAGGTAGCCTATGTGATACACCATAACTTAGACAATGTACTAAGGTATCGATTGAGAGATAGCTAAGACTCATGTACGATGTGAGCACGATTTATTGAGGATTATATTGGGAGAGGATGACGCGTTCCCGGACGGGAGCCGCCATGTTGGAGACCCACGTAACAGATAGCCCGGGACAGGCACAGTGTCCCAAATGTACCTACATGTAGGCTACATTTGGTAAGCTGTCAATTAACAAACGTAATGTAGGGGCGGACATAACATTATAATAATATAATGGCGATAGGTTATCGATCTTTTTTCTTTTTTATCGGGTTATTAATGGAGAAGGACATCCAAGTAATTGAACCCTCATTATTTATCTAATTTTGTATGGCCAATAAGCATAGGTTACAACTTCCCCAGAATGTAGTATGTGCCAACTTTTCTGTTTTGTGTGAAAGATTAGAGCCTGCTAGTATGTCTAGGCCTACAGTATATTTATCAATTCCTTTTTGTTAGGCCTATAAAATACACTTGTTTTGTTTACATAACATTGCATCCCCCAACGAAAACTCAAATACAAAATACTGTACACTGTGGGCTACCGGTATGTCCTTTAGAAAATTGGACCTACGTAGCACTTGTGGATTTCAGGTTCTGTCACGGACATGCGCTTTTATAGTAGTATGATGACTAGCTAATTTTTAAGGCATGTTTTCATACATCGTTATAGTCATGTACGTCTAACTGTATAGGCCTTGCTGTAAATTAAGAATAATAAAATATGAAATTACAGAATGTTGTGATGAGGACCCTGGAACCGGAACTGGGACATCGATCGCCACACCCACGCAATGCGTTCGGTGTCCACCTGGGTACTTCGTTATCGGCGAATATGGCTGCTATTTCTCGCAGGTTAGTTCCATTATTAGTCGGTTCCATTATTAGTCGGTTTCATTAGGCCTATTAGTCAGTTCCATTGGTAGTCGGTCCCATTAGGCCTATTAGTCAGTTCCATTATTAGTCGGTTCCACTATTAGTCAGTTCCATTATTAGTCGGTTTCATTAGGCCTATTAGTCAGTTCCATTATTAGTCGGTTCCAATATACTCAGGTCCATTATTAGTCGGTTCAATTATTAGTCATTTCGGCCTGGATTCTTCGTCATCGGCGAATATGGCTGCTATTTCTCTCAGGTCAGTTCCATTGATATAGTGGGTTCCATTAGGCCTATTAGTCAGTCCCATTATTAGTCGGTTCAATTATTAGTCAGTTCTATTATTAGTCGGTTCCATTATTAATCAGTTCCATTATTAGTCGGTTCAATTATTAGTCATTTCGGCCTGGATTCTTCGTCAACGGCGAATATGGCTGCTATTTCTCGCAGGTTAGTTCCATTATTAGTCAGTTCCACTATTAGTCGGTTCCATTATTAGTTAGTTCTATTATAGTCAGTTGAATTATTAGTCAGTTCCGCCTGGGTGGATACTTCCTTATCGGCGAATATGGATGCTATTTCACGTTTTTTCTTGTTGTCTAAATAGTATTTTTTATCGGTAATTTCACCTCCCGAACTCATGACACGTGGCAAATAATGAAAATTTACCTCTCTTGTAGGGAAAATACCTTTCGTTCTGTGTAGTCAGAGACGATGTATTCGATGGAATGACAACTTATGTAGGTCTACTTCGATGTGTATGTATAAAAGGATATGTAGGCCTATATTTGTGAAACGGTCTGTGGCTGCGTTGCAGGTTGCGACCACACACAACGGGTGGTCCCACGACTCTGTCTCCTCAGCATGCGAGGCACTGCATAACGCTCGTCTAGCGTTCATGTCCACACTTTTGAGGCACCCTGTCATGTCCTAATGACCGCGTTCCAGTGCAGGTAGCGACCTCAAACAAACGATGGTCCCACGACTCTGCCGAATCAGCGCGGCGTGCGAGGCACTGAACAACGCTGGTCTAGCGTCCATGTACACACTTTTAGATCACCCTGTATAATATAATGACCGTTTTGCAGGTAGCGACCGCCTCAAACCAAGGGTGGTCCCACGATTCTGCCGAATTAGCGTGCGAGGCCCTGAACAACGGCCGGCTAGCGTCCATGGATAATGCGACCATGTTCGACGCCATTCACTCAAAGATCGTCGGCGAACAAAGTGGCGGTAAGTAGGCCTAACACTTACGGTAGATCTGCCTACATGAGGTTTATGGTCCATCGAGCTTTGTATTGCGAACCAAGAACAACAATAACTATCATCCATGCAACTAAACCATGTCGCATAAGTTATGACTGTCGTCGATGAACAACAATGTAAGTGATTAGCTGAGTACATCGAGGGTTTAGAGCACACCCCTTCCATGTCAAAATCACCCAAAACTGGTCATGGGGGGAGTGTCCTTTAAACCATCGACATTATCCTATACGTTTATGAGAGGTTTTCACATCTCATCGCGAAGGCCACATTCGCACCCATTGCAAAAATATTCTCCAGCCTCAGGAGTTCGTCTGTAGGCTACATGCCACGTTGCAATCGGTGCCCTCGCATATAACGTACTGGTAGAGGTCGGCGAATATCCATGCAGAAGTCTCACCAGACAGGACACTCCATCCCGACACGATCGCATCCATGGCAGTCCACTCCGCCTTCGACGTCTGTCCACAAGCAGTGAGCATATCATCCTCATCCTGGCCATGATTCGGCGACGTATAAGGCACGTTGGGAAACCACAGTTACTGTAAGTCCGCAAATCACGGTATATATTAGTACTGCGATTGCCGTGGGACTTGGCCTGATGTCCCACGGTCATTGACCAATGAAAATGCCTGTAACAAAACGATCGTGGTAGAATGCATTGTCTACAAATAAATCGATACCATTTCATGGTTCAATCTAAATTGAAATAATTTTTATACTATACTCTATATTTTTATTAGTGTTGGTTTAACTTATATAATTACAAATTAATAGGTAAAATACATTAAAATATTGTTATTTATGCATAATTATTATGTATTAAAATTAATTCAAATACTGCATCGTGTAAATGAGTGGATTCTATCGCACCATTACATATAGAATTTGTACTAAAAATATACAATTACTTATAAAAACTGCATAATAATTATTTTGATTATGAAGACTATCCTAACAATTTAGATTAAAAAAAATATGTATAATATGTATGGTAAATAATTTTGGCCTAAATACATGGTAAGATGACTTTGATTCAACCTACATATTTTCATTCCTCTGAATAAAGTGAAATTAACTCTTTTCCCCCATGATGACGAAATTCGACACCTATCATTTCCCCGATGATACCTTTTCTAATTTCTAAAAAGCATCATCAAGCCAGAGCCATAACAAACGGGGGAATGGGTTATGTGATTCTTAAAGGTGTGTAATATCACAGAGCTAGCCCATCTAGCTGAAGTCACTTTTGTAATCGATCTTTTAAGGCATAAAATATATTCTACGGTCAAATCTAAATACTTTCGCCATTACATAGTATTCATAACGAAACCATACACGTCTGATACAAAATATTAATATAGACCCTCTCATTTAAATGTGCTTTGAAAGAGGCATTTTTTCCACTGGCATTTTTTCCACTGGCATTATTACCTACATTCGACCAAATAATTCATTGCACAAAAATCTTATTTTTCCAAAATACATATCAGACTGAAATTTCACCTAAAACTATTGTAGACCTATTTAATAAAAAAAAATATAATACAAAATATGTAGTTCAATCTAATTTCTCCATTCATCCACATACAATAATTTGGCGTACAATTTTGGCATATGTAAATTTTAACAATTCTTTAAGTGCCGTCAATCCGTCATGTATAGTTTTTTTTTGTATACATACTTTACAGCATTCACAAATTAAAATATCAGAAATACACATGCAATAAACTTATATTTATACTTGGCATATATTGTTGTAAATTTTTATCTCCATACTGGGTACAAATCCATGTACATCTTTCAACTTTTGGCGAGCGGAAAATTTCCACAGATAAATTAAACGTCACCATACACAATACACATGCCAATTATTCAATAGTTATTTTTTGGCAAATCAGTCCACACATTCAACAGCTCAAGCATTATAGTGTACCAGAAAATAATTTCAGATTCATACATTTACACCATGTACCATTGAATAACATTTTTTGGCGAACGGAAAATTTTCATAAAATGATCATTCAGTAGCTATTTTTGGCAAATCCATCTAAACATTCAACTTTTATGACACCAGTATAGCTCAAATATTATAGTGTACCAGGAAATAATATCAGATTCATACATTTACACCATGTACCATTCAATAACAGTTTTTGGTGAACGGAAAATTTCCATTCAATAGCTAGTTTTGGCAAATCAGTCCACACATTCAACTGTTATGACATGATCGTACAGTATAGCTCAAGCGATATAGTGAACCATGAAATAATATCAGATTCATACATTTACACCATGTACTATAATTGAATAACAGTTTTTGGCGAACGGAAAATTTCCTTAAAATGATTAATCATTCAATACCAATTTTTGGCAAATCCGTTCACACATTCAACTGTTATGACACCATTTACCACAAGTATAGCTCAGGCATTTATATAGTGTACCAGGGCATAATTTCACATTCATACACCATTTACCATTCAATAACAGTTTTTGGCGAACGGAAAATTACCACAAACTCAGTGTCTTACTATGCGACCATGGCTCGTCGAGGGGTGAAGAGGGTTTCTTTAAAAGAATTGTGCGGTGACTGGCAAGCCTGGGAGATGATTTCGGTCGACAAAAGCCTGAAAACAGACGAACATAAAAATTTAGCGAACGGAAATTTCCATAAATTAAACATAAAGTGACCGAAGGGATAAAGAGTGTCATACGGGCAGAGATGAGGTGTGAGGATTTCTGTATTTTTGTTTCATACATTTACACCATACATGTACCATTCAATAACATTTTTTGGCGAACGGAAAATAACCACAAAATCAATGCATTGCTCTCCGTGGAGTGTAGAATGCTTCTTTAAAAGAACTATGTGGCGACTGGCAGGCATGAGGGATGATTTCTGTCCTCAAAAGTCTGAAAATTGTACAAACATAACATATTAGCTAACGGAAATTTCCATGAATCAAACCATCAATGAAACAACCAGTGAAGGAATAAAGGAAAGTGTGACATTTATTGTGGCAACTGGTAGGCGTGAGAGACGATTTCTGTCATCAAAAGTCTGAAAATTGTACACAAATTATATTTTAGCGAATTTCCATGAATCAACCCGTTATATTTTAGCTAAGGGAAATTTCCATAAATGAATGAAGCGACAAAAGGGATAAAGGAGCGTAGTGTGAGTATTGGCACCATTCTGCAAATTGAAACAAAGTTGGAATTTAGGGAATGGAAATTTCCACAAATCTTTGCCGGTAAAACATATCACTTCACAAGCGGCGGCAGGCAAGCCTGGAAGATGATTTATGTAGTTGCAACAACCTGAAAATCATAAATTAATTAAAATGTTAATGAATCATGTGGTGATGCAATAATGGGGTAGTCGAGATTTATGGACGTTCATCAGCTTTAAGTAACTAATTCCGGTCTAATCGCCTATCAATCAAATATTCTCGGAGTGGATTGGCTAATTACAAATGGGCGGGAAATTTACATTTTCAAAGGCGGCTAGCCATGTCGTTCTAGACCCAAGCTATGCAAATTGAGGGAGTAGCTTGGTGAGTTGTCATGGATAAGAGCTCCCGTTCCGGTTTGATCTCACATTATTTTGACTACCCCATTATTATTATTTATTTATTATGTATACTGGTTAAAAAAGAACCACACCACTTTCAATATTATATGTTTTATAGGTGGCGCGTTTCTTTTTTTGACCAGCATAGATGAAAAAAAGTGTGTACTTAAACTACTGAACTAGTGGCAAATAACTACTGAACTTTATGGAAATAAAAGTCGCAAACATGCATAAGAGATTTCCAGTAACCCAGGAAAAAAGTTATACCAAGTTTTGCCATGGCCAAGCCTTGAACCCAGGAGCCGACATTCTCAGGGCGAGCACTTACTCCCCTACTTTCAACATACCAAATTATCTAAGTGGATAGGGTTGAATAATAATCAATTTGTGATAATCAATTTTGTGTTATTTTTACACTTACCCCATTTTTTGTGGTGGTAGTTTAGTCTCCAGAGCGGCTTCGACACTAATGGTTGTATTTGAGCTAGTTCGTGACGCGGCGTTTAGTTGGGTATCGAGACTAGTGCCCACCCCGCCGTGTTGGTCAACTCCCGCACCACCCATCTCTCCCCCGAACGCTGAACGCATTCCCGTACGACCCTTGATTGGGCTGGAAAATCAAAACACAGTAAATAGTAACGTTTACTTTGAACACTGTTTTTCAAACATTTCGATTAGAAATAAATATGTATAAAAACCCATCTTACCCCCGAAAAGTTGAACGCATTCCTATTCGGCCTTTGACTGGACTGCAAAGTCAAAACACATTGAAAAGGTTTAGTAGGGTTCACTTTAAAGACAGTTTTAAAACGTTTCGATTAGAAATACTTATGTTGGTCAATCTCTCCACCAAAGGCTAAACGCATTCCTGTTCGACCTTTGATTGGACTGCAAAGTTAGAACACATTGAAAAGGTTTAGTAAGGTACACTTTAAACACAGTTTTTCAAACGTTATGTTTAGAAATAAATATGTTGGTCAACACCCGTACCTCCCATCTCTCCCCCGAAAGCTGAACGCATTCCCGTACGACCCTTGATTAGACTGCAGTACTGAAATCGCTTGGAACAATTTTCAGGTAAAACGCCGATCGCACAGTCCGAG
>WNLI01088869.1:0-10768 GCA_025802215.1 Wirenia argentea
GGTTATTTAGAGAGTCATTGGGTGTGTTTATTTGCTGTTTACTCCAATGCAATATCAAGTTGTCCCTGGCACTTTAAGTACACAATGGACACTGTTGAAAAACTTATCCTGCTTCAAAAAATCTACGACGGAGGTCGTTCTACTTTGACCGGATGCAATCACCAGTCTCATTAACCCATGCAGTGCCACATTAAATTAATCCCATTTTATTCATTCGACTAGTTGAAGTTGCCAGTGAAAGGGTTAAGACATACCGCATTCATGCTAATTGGAAGCGTGGTCTTGACACGGTTCATTGATACGGTATGTGCCATCAAATTTACGTTCGCCGACAAGTGGGTCAATTTTCAGCAGTTGTTGATAGGGTTGTTTTTTACAGAAACTGCTTTGGTAAAACATTGCAGAAACCAGTGTATCGGTAAAAGTTTCGGGAGGTGCAGCTGAAGCAGTGAAGCTTTATATAATTCCAGAAACTGTTTTGGTTGGGTAAAACCATGAATTTTACAGAAACTTTATGAGTTTCGTTATTATGTTATAGTTTCGTAAAAAAATTTTGAGTTTCAGTAGAATTTGGGATGGTTTCTGGAATAAAGTATAGGTTTGGGAAATATCTGTTTCAGTAAGATTTTGGTATAGTTTCGGAATAAATTGTAGTTTCGATTTGGTAGTTTCGGTACAGATTTGTTTCATTAGTGGCGAGTTTCGTTATGGTTTCGGTAAAAAGTCAAAATCCTAGTTTCGGCACAACCCTACTTGATAGTGGACCAGCCAAAGTCTATGACGACCGTAAGTGAAATATCGTCCATAGTCGTGAGTCGAGTACTTGAATTATAAATTTTCATTACATACAATAGAACATAAACACTGTAAGATCTATACGAATGTTATAGTTTCGTAACATCATATATTATGTTTGTCTAAGGCACGATACAATTATGTAAAACCACTCGGTAACATTATTTGAATGTAGTTTTGAGTTTTTTGGATTTTTTTTCAAATCCATTTCGGTAAAATATTATTGAAACCACTGTATCGGTAAATTTTCGGCCGTTACCAAAACACTCAGAAAGTTTTGGTATAGTTTCTGGTACTTTGCGAAGGTTTCTGCAGTGTCGATTTGGTATGATTTCAGTGTAGTTTTGTTCCGATAATGACGAGTATCAGTATAGTTTCGATAAAATAAAAACCTGGCATACTCTAGTAGAATTCTGTGAAGATAAGTATTCGGTCGATGTAAGATATGGAATCATTGTCGATTGGTTTTCTGAGATATGGATTCTGTGGTTTAGTCCGTTTTCACTTTTGTGTAGTCGTCGTCATACTGAAAATGGAATCATTTAAAACGTACAATGGTAGTTATCATATTTTGTACATCATTGTAGGTGCATCAATTCTGTTGAGCCCCTTACAACACATACACAATACACATGTAGTGACTGGTGGGGAAACAGGAGAAACCGGAGAAAACCACTAATGTAGGCAGGATATTTCCATCTTCCATAACTAGGAAGCATAATTCCTATGAAAGCTACCGATTCCCCAGCTGCTCCATTTAGCCACTGAACTAGTGAAGGCAAGCCGGGTTAAGTTCCTTGCCCAAGAGAATTACAGACACACAGGGAAATGCCACAAAGATTTGCCCCAGGCCAGGCTTGAACCCAGGAGCGCAAGATCTCTAAGCGAGCACTCTACCACTGCGCTACTGCTCCCCATATTAACATTAAAAGTATGCGAAATGTTGCGATATGAATACGGTGCTGATAGCTCAGTTATCGGCAATTTATCTGCCTTTGTGAGTTCACAGGTTGTGTGTTGAAATCCTAAACTGAGCTATCTGTGTGTCCTTGGCCAAGGCAGCATAACCATAGCTTTGGTTCACCCAGTTCTAAATGAGTCGGCGAGTACTGTGTTGGAGCATGCTTGTACTTTTACAATTTACAGCTGGGTGAACACACAGTTTAAGAATGGAACCCACAACCCGACAGATGGGCACGGCACGAACACATGACCTTCAGATACAAATCAGACGCTCCTCCCGACTTACCTAGTATGACCACGATCATGTACAAATGTTTGGTACAGCCGCCTTGTGATATTGGTATTCTGAGTTCAAACATGGGTCGCGCTAAACTGGCATTTTTCCTGTGGTACTGGAATTCCCTTGCTTCAAGGACCTTGCACAAAGGACTATCCATAGTCCATACACTTGCCTCGCTAGCCCAGTTGCTAAAATGAGTATCATGGACTGGGAACCTTCCATTGAAAATCTGCACGACCTTCCCTCTGCATTCAACTTTCGAGACATGGAAGTAGTTTAAGATGGGTAGCCCATCTCTATTACTTATTTTTTTGTACCATGCTAAGGGTCTATTGTTATGCCGTAAGGGATGTAACAGGCGAAAATATCCAGGAACTATGATATCTTGTATGACATATACTCACCAACGCTAATTGTCGCCCGATCTTGCCCATGGTGACACCTCCAGAGAAGAATATACAAGGAAGCCACGAACGAATGTACAAAAAATCAGATTCTGTGTATCTGAAATAGACGTATTCATAAAAATAATGATAATAATGGCAGTGTTTTATTCAAAAGTGGAATAAAGGCACAAGCACATATATAGTGTGGCAAGCCGCAAGTGCAACAGATTTTGAGGGAGCAAGTTATGAGACCTTTTCCAGCATAGATCCCCTAGTGTCTATACTCATCTGGTTCGAGGATATCCCCGAGGCGAGATGCAAGAGCTCATCCGTAACACATGAATCAACTCTGAGATAACACTCTCCGTACCCACAGAAAACCACCCCAAGTGGGACTTTATTTTTGTGGGTGGTATTTTGCTGTAATTTGCTGTAATGTGTGTTTCCATTGAAATTGAAAACTTTTATTGAAAAACCGTAGCAATACAGTATGCAATAATAATACTATGTACACTAAGTATATACACTATATCCAGGATTAGATAATTAGTGATCAGAGCACCAGTTTCTCATCCGAGAGTTCGCGGGTTAGAATCCGGCAAAAACACTGATTTTCCTGGACTTTCTAACGCGCATATGCGAGATTCCTGCATGGCAACATGGACAAATTCTGAAAGTGTCGTTATATATATGGACACTTTTTAAAGATTTTTTTATATTAATGCCGTGTATAGTCGTATACACTATTGAGCCGTTAATGCGTGCATCTCGCACTTTCAGAATCTGTCCATGTTACCAGATAAAAATTTGGTAAATGTGAGTTTGAAAGTCTGGATGAAAATCTCTGTTTTGACAATGGTCACAGCCATTGATTAACAATTCATTTTCAAAAATTTATTGAAGAAAGTCGTGTCTGTGGATTTCTAAAAGCAAGGATCTAAAGCAAATTCCCAACAAGTATAATAAAACTAATCCAACTCACATTACGTAAAATAAAACTCACCTGTATATACCGTGATAAACGAGAAATTGTGTGACAAACGTGGCCACCACGGCGATAGCCACGCCCAGGCCGAAGCCACTTTTTGAGCGATCAAACAACCACCACAATCCTACAGACATGGCGGCTAGTGAGAGGGATAACTGTATGTTGTTGGCGAAATCAATTTTCTGGGGTAGGGTTAAGGGAAACGTGATTAAACAAGTCAAGTACAAGCCATGCATGTAAGGACACGTGGCATGTGCTCAAAAGTAATAGTCAAGCTAAGAACATGTGAGCCTAGGTACCTTACCAGCTTCATAATTAAGCTATTCAAGAGCTCTCATACATCCATAAGCCTACAGGTAATCTACCGGTCACACGAATGAAGACTCTTATCGGGGAACTTAATCAACTTATTGCTGCCTCCTCAATGAGTCTCGAACGAATGCAGGACTCAAAATTTCCCACGGCAACATGCATGATGCCACTGCTCCTTTTATAAGGTTATAAATCCCAAGTTGCCTTTATAGATCTTATTAAATTTAGAGACCAGAAAATTCTTAGATCTATGAAGAACATTCGATGCATGTGCTGTACTAAAATTTAAAGTACCTGCATACAGTTTGATGATACATTACTACGTAGGCAACTTTCACGGTTCAACATACCTAGTACACATGACACAATGTTATAAAAAAATTGTCTAGTTTTCAATACTTAGGTAACAAATTTAAGCTTTGTTGTCTAATTCAGTCAAAGTTGTGTAAAATGGACTAGTTTCTAATTATAACTACCGAGTTGATGAAATTGTTTAGAAAGTTTTTAATACTGTTAGAACTGAAAATGTTGTGAAAAAAGGATACGGCTCCTGCATGATTAATCCCAACGAAGACTGCTATACACCGCATTACACTCGACCATTCGTGATGGTTGTGAGGGAATTCACCAAGTTTGTTGTCTAAGCATGGGTACAGTAGACCAATGAGAGCTGTGGAGAAAGGGTTGAAGGTCATTAGATCAAAGGTCATACATACTCAATACAATGTCCACCAAGACTGCCTGCTATACACTGTATCACTCGACCACTCATGGTGGTTGTGGGGGAATTCACCAAGTTTGTTGTCTAAGCACGGCTACAGTAGACCAATGAGAGCTGTGGGTAAGGTCATCAGGTCAACGGTCAAACCATCAAAGATCAGTAAAGACGAATGAGAATTGTGGGTACAGGTCAAAGCTCACATGTCAACGGTCAAACCATAAAAGGTCAGTAATCCCGACGAAGACTGCTATACACCGCATGGCATGGTGGTTATATGGGATTTCAGTTTGTGTCTAAACACGGGTAAAGTAGACCAATGAGAGCTGTGGGTAAGGTCAAAATCAAAGGTAAGAACCTGATGAAGACTGCTATACACCGTTTGCTGTCTAAGCATGGTTACCGTAGACTGAGACCGATGAGAGCTGTGGGTAAGGTCATCAGGTCAAAGGTTACATGTCAAAGGTCAAATCATCAAAAGTCATTAATCCCGACGAAGACAGCTATACACCGCATTACACTGGACCACTCATGGTGGTTGTGGGGGAATTCACCGAGTTTGTTGTCTAAGCATGGGTACAGTAGACCGATGAGAGCTGTGGGTAGTGTATACAAGGTCGTCAGATCAAAGGTCATCAGGTCAAACCGTCAAAAGATCACGACGAAGACTGTATACACCACATGCCATGGCGGTTGTAGAGGAATTCGCCGAGTTTGTTGTCTAAGCATGGGTATAGTAGACCGATAAGAGCTGTGGATGTCAAAGGTTACAGGTAAAAGGCTACCAATCAATGATTATCAGGTCAAAGATCAATAATCGTGACGAAGATAGTGTACATCGCATTACACTCGACCACTCATGATGGTTGCGTGGGAATTCACCGAGTTTGTTGTCTAAGCACGGGTAGAGTAGTCCGCTAAGAGCTGTGGGACAATATGGATACAGGTCAAAGGTCAAACCATCAAAGATCAGTAAAGACCAATGAAAACTGTGGGTATAGGTCAAAGGTTACATGTCAAAGGTCAAACCATAAAAGGTCAATAATCCCGACGAAGACTGCTATACACCGCATGACATGGTGGTTGTATGGGAATTCAGTTTGTGTTTAAACGCGGGTACAGCAGACCAATGAGAGCTGTGAGTAAGGTCAAAAGTTACAGGTCAAGATTAAAGGCAGGTAATCCCGATGAAGACTGCTATACACCGCATTCAAGACACTGGACCACTCGTGGTGGTTGTGGGGGATTCACAGAGTTTGTTGTCAAAGCATGGGTACAGTAGACCAATGGGTTGGGTACAGGTCAAAGACGAAGTCTACTATATATACAAATCGCATGACACTCGACCGTTCATGATTATTGTGGGGGAATGTACTGTCTAGGCACGGGTATAGTAGACCAATGAGAGCTGTGGGTAGTGGGCATGGGTATAGTAGAATTAGTAGTCCTGTGGGTACAGGTAACAGGTCAGACTGGTCAGTAATCCCACAAAGACGTACATTTACCCTGTGATCACTCATGCTGATTTTATTTACATTGTCTAGCTAACAGACTCTAACTTGTCTAAGCATGGATACAGAATAATCATACAGTGTAGACCATTTATAGGAGTGGGTAAAGGTCAGACAGATTGGATGGATGCTGCGAAAACCCTTTACCCTCTCAAGAGCCTCAATGTCAGCTGGTATGGCTGTGGGACCCGCTCATCAGTCAATAAATAGTAATACCTATTTTTAGCAACACTAACATCCCACTGGTGACTGGTATTAGCCTCTATTAGACAGAAATTATAATTTAAAACATAGAAATATATATGTTTAAAACTTACAATTAATAACTACGATAAATAATTGTAACCTGCAGCACTCCCGCAGCTCGGCGGGACCCACCACGCAGAAGAGAACAGAGAGTCTATAACGGCGGGAGGCAGGATTGTGATGTGTCGTTGGATGTGGAGAAGGTTGAAGACTAGAGCGAAGAAAACACCGAGAGAAAACAGCACCGAACCGCGTAGGAGAAGGCTTACAGCCGTCATCTTGGCCTGAAGTTTACCAATTTGAAATTTATGCATACATGTAGTAGTACTAGTAGTACATTGTTACTGATTGTACAGTATTTCAATAGTTTTATTTATAGACTGGGAGAATTTGAGCGTAGTGGACCGCGAATCTGTAGGCTACCGAAAACGCGCCGTATCGTGAATGATTGAATCTATCTCAGTATCTGGATAAAACGCAGGGGCAGATCAACTTCCACACGTCTGGTCGAGTTTCATTAACGCCAAAACACGATCGGACCACGGGAATGCTGGGACTGGGACGTCGGTGCCGTGACATGGCTCACTCGTCACTCTTTCAAACTCAAAGAGTCTTTGAGAATGGTGGTCGGCGATCACCGCAACTGTCGCATTCTATCCATAGTACCAAACCGTAATATAAAAAAATTTCAATAATTTTACCAATTTTCACTGACAGTGACTACACAATTACATTAGGGAAGAAGACAGACTTAGGCTACCTACCCACTCTGTCTTTGATCTAAATAGCCTACAAAATCAAATTAAAAACTACCACAAAGGCACAAACCTGTTATTTTTGATTAGGCTGCTTAACAATACATATTTTAAACTAAGGTAGGCTAGCCTATTGTGCTAAAATTAAATCACAATAGATTCCTAGTTATAATAATGAACCACTTTTTTACACACATATTTTTATCAGTTTTCTTTAGCTCTGTCGTCTGCCATTTTCTCAGCTGTTTTGATAATTTTAGGTCACACACAACATTTTCTTCAGTTTGATTGGTCAAAAATACTACGCCTATTGACATTATCCAATGAAATTCAGCAGACATCTCAGTGTCAATGAACTGGCGGTCTTGCGTGACGGTCTGTCGATATTTTTGACCAATCAAATTTTAGCAAATGTGTCCGGTTCTGGTCGATCACGTGATTTCGTAAGTCACATGATTTTATTATCAAAATGGCGAATGCACCACAAAAAATGTTTGAAGGAAGATCCAGATCTTTTTCTCAAAAGTTGGCGCCTCCAGTTGATGCGGATGGGAAAGAGCTTGAGGTGTTATTTTTTCAGATTACCCCCTATGCCATGTAGTATACAACACAATCACAATGGTCACAAATTTACTAATATTAAACACAGCCAAAACAAACAGTCAAACAGTCAGTGACAGTGTCACACGCCCACTCACTCGAGTCACTGACACTCACTCACTCACTGACTCAGTCACTGCTGCTGAGTCTGTTGACTTTTTACTTAGATGACCCTGCAGGCACAGTTAATTGCCAGAATCACTGTTATAAGCATTTTCCTCATTTCTATCCAACAGCTTTACTGCAGTGCATTGTGAGCAGCCAA
Source organism: Wirenia argentea (assembly GCA_025802215.1). NCBI lineage: Eukaryota > Metazoa > Mollusca > Solenogastres > Pholidoskepia > Gymnomeniidae > Wirenia > Wirenia argentea. Next base: position 7,820 of record WNLI01088869.1, read on the forward strand.
TCAGACATTTTAGGTAATGTTTCAGTTGATGTCGCCATGCCGAAAATTACAAGTGAAAACGGAAAAAGTACCAGATGTTTTAGCATTGAATGGCAAAGATTACGGAGATTCTGGCAGAGGAATTCGTTTATGTCATGATTTCCGCTTCTAATGACAATTTAATTAGTAATTCCAAAATCACAAAATTGTCAAATTTAGATATTATGTTATTATTGGATATTATATTATATTAATGTGTTCTCAAAAACGGTAACTGATAGTGAAAATTTGGGTAATTATTCACTATCAGTTATTGAGATGATCAGGGAAAGTGACGGAAAGCGGAGGGGTCTGCCATGGACATGGTAGTGTCGGGGGCTCCCTGTCCAACGAGGACTCTAGACACTCGTGTCCACTGAACTCGGCTAGTACAGGCGAGGGCATCAATGCTAGCGTGGTCATACAGACGAACTCCAAGGTGGGGAAAATATCCAATGAGGCGGAGGGGCTTGCTACAGACACGGTGGAGTCGGGAGCTCTCTGTCCGGCGAGGACTATGGGCATTCGTGTCCATTGAACTCGTACAGTACAGTATAGGCGAGGGCACCAATGCCAACGTGGCTGTACAGGCGAACTTCACGGTTGGGTGGTATCACTAAGGATTCCACAATGGGCCTTGCCTCACGGAATCTGAGCCTAGACGAGGATGAGAGGCTCAGGGAAAGTGAGGGAAGACGGAGTTGTCTGCTATTGACACGGTATAGTGTCAGGGGCTCCCTGTCTCGCGAGGACTCTGGGCATTCATGTACATTGACCTCGACCAGTATAGGTGAGGGCACCGATGCTAACGTAGCCATACAGACAAACTCCTGAGGCCGGGGATATGGTTGGCAGGTGTAACCAACCCGACCTAAAGCAATGTGTCAGAACTAATCTGACTTCAAGTCAGTTCAAGACTGTATGGTATATCCGAGGGTTACGCAATGGGCCCGATTGTGGTGGTGTAAAAACCTCTCCTTCCCATAAACTAACTAACTAACTAATGCCCATGTAAATACGTACAATGACATACAGTCATTACAGTGCCGTAACATGTATAGGGTACACCAGATAAAAAAGTAAACATATTACACAACGTATAGTCTAGCTAATTATAGCTAATAACACAAAATATAAACAAGTTTGTCTAAATCGGAATGTTACACATTATTAGTAGTAAACAACACACCATAGAGACAAAAAAGATAGTAAAATGCTGACGGTTATGAGTTATGACTAAGTGATAATAATATATTATAATTATTACCTGGTATACTGTGCTGAAATGTTTAATCAATGCAGTTACACTTCCGATTAAATTATCTTAAAATAGAAGCTGATCTAACACAATTGTGATAATAATATAGGCATAATAGGCTACACAACTATGGCCTATAAACACAACCTAGTATTTATAAGACTTAGTGACTCGATACGTTACACCAGCTTCTAATTTTTACAGTAAATTAATTTAAATTAATGTGGTTTAAAAAAAGAAAGGGTATAATAGGGTATATAGTAGCTCAGTGGTAGATTGCTCGCCTACAGATCTCAGGGTCCCGGGTTCAAGCCTGGGCCGCAGAAATCTTCGTGACATTTTCACCTTGTTTCTGAAATTATCTGGGGCAAGGAACTTACTCATAAATGCCTCCACTAGTTACAATAGTAACTTAATGCGAGGGGAGGTGTTTAAGCCTAATCGCGCAGGCCACATTGGGCCCATTGCGAAACCCTCGAGTGAAGCTTCCACTTTTTCGGTGGCTAAATTGAGTCGCTGTGGACTGGGTAGCCTTCGTGGGAATTCCGGTGGCTTCTCTCCGTGTACTCCGGTTTCTCCACCTATAATATCACTTTCGGCCATTTGAGTGGAACTGTTCATAGCTTGATTGTGCCGTGGTCTAGATGTTGCTGCCGAACTATCGTGAATGCAGGTATGTGTCTCACTCGTTGAGTGATCACAGTCAGTCTATGACTAAAATGCCTGACATTATTTTATTAGTAAAGAAGTAACTTACGTCACGTGTCTTTCCCAGCAGGTCCTACAAAACGAGTGTCCGCACCCCGCCTTGACCGGCTCATTCATCACGTGACCACACATCGAACATTTGTATTGGTCGGTGGAGTCGACGAAATCGTGTTGACCTTGACCCGCGTCGTCGTGACCTTGTCCCCTCGTCTGTCCCACCTCGCTTTTCCCCGGTCCCAGTACGTCGGCCATGATTTTAATACCAAAGTGAATTAAGGCAAACGTTTTGTGTATTGTTTAACTGATATATTAGAGCCTGGTCTGATATTGTAACGAATGGGTGAAATGAATTTTACCTAATATAATATAGTCTGGTCTCTGATATTGTGTTTAAAGCGATGGTTGGACTAACGAGTGGATAAAATCGTAGTCTCGTCTGATATTGTATTTAAAGCAATCGTTAGCCTATCGCATGATTGAAAGCGAATTATCAGCGAATAATTATTGTAGTCTACAATGTCTTGATAAGTCGAGAGAGAGGGATGGGCATAGTGATACTGATACTTTATAATACACGTATCGATGAATTAGGGATGGGCACAGTGATACTTGTACTTTTTATCCTATAATGAATAAGGATGGGCATAATTTGTAGGGATACTTTATAACCTAGTCCACTATCAATGAGTCATGATAATATGATGATAATATTTAACTTATGGGTTATATGTTATCAACAATCAATTCGTCAATAAATTTTTGTTTCATTTAAACAGTTAAAATAATAAAATTAGCACGTATCGATAACAGTATCACAGATAAAATATTGAGTAGAAGTAGGCTATACCCGATAAGAAAGAATATCAGATAAAAAATACCACGTATAAAAATTACTAAATAATTTCATTAGGTTGGAAACAATAACTGATTATGAACTCTAACTACACAACCTATACAACTATGCA
>WNLI01089091.1:0-10767 GCA_025802215.1 Wirenia argentea
ACAGAAAATCCCAAAACTAATTCACGTTTAAACCGTCCTCCAGCCTTCTTTCTTCGAAATCAGGCCTGCGGCCTGATGAATGGGCAAATCAGATGCTCTCCCAACCGAGCTACCTCCTGCCAATAAAATGGAAGGACAAATTTTGGCATACACATTCGACTCCATCTCGAAGAAATCTAAAATTCTGTAATCTTAAAGTGGCCTTGTATTCTCCATAGAATTATTATGTCAAATGGTGAGTAGTGAGAAATACGCTAAATAAAATTTATTGTATTTGTAATACCTTTTTTGTGTTTCTCTTTTTAACCAATGACGTTCCTCCGCGGTATTTTCTTGATACATCCGACTCCGATAATTCCATGATTAAACTTTGACTACTCTATCATACATAGATACTACTTTTCTAGAATGGAATTAAAAAATAACCGTAAATGTCCTAAAAGTTTGAAACGTACCATAGCATTTTGAATTAAACGAGTATCATTTCTAGTAAGACTATACACAGTATTTTATTACATCACTAATATTACGAGACTGTTTTATCATTTCTACTAAAACTAGACAGTATTTCTTTAAATTGACCCTAAACATCAAAAAAATATTATTGTGAATTGCGTGAAGTAACTACAACTCATATAATTATTTCATAACATATATATGACATCACACACGAAAAAGCACAAAAATATTACTGTAAATTGCGTGAAATAACTACAAGTTGTACAACATATAATTATTTCATAACACATCAATGATATCACACACGATTCGAGATCAAAGATGAAGATCAAGATAAATGACTAGACATTGTCATTGTAATAATATCACACAAATGACAGGAGAAAATTGTCAGGCCAGGATCTTTGGTCACGCTTCAATGACACTGGGGTGACTGGAGTCGGCGAACACTTTTATCCAATGGCCAGTAGCCTCGTTGTATATTAGTCTTGAGCCTAGCGACTAGTATACTGTACATGAATATTCATGATAGATTATAAACCAATACGTGGGCTGGGATTAAAATGTTACATGTGATATACGGCCTAACTAATTTACGTTTTTCGTGCATTATTGATTACAGTATTGATTTTGGTATAGTCATTGAAACATTACTAAGTTACTTAGTACAGGCTTAAGAAAACGAGACACATAATTAACTCCTTGATTGCCAAAGACGTATATATATACACGTCATGGGAAGATGCAATTAATTATCCTGGCAGTCAAAGAGTTAAAAGGTCTTTGTGGACGTTTAGTCAACGACGTAATTAGGCGAGACACTGATCAGCACGACACTGCTATTACATTTACACTTGGAATCTCTTTTACATACATTACAAAAAGTGTATTACAAAAAAGTAAAGTGACATTTATATGCCGCATTTTTGGACCTCACGATCCGCCAAATCGATCAGCAGTCCCCCACCAACTTACTAACCGAGTAACACAGGAAAAAATGCCAGACAAAATTGCCGTGGCAGGGGATTGAACCCCCGTGCCTCTGGATCTCTAGTCGAGCACTCTACGGTCCCTGAGCTACTGCTGTAACATGACGTAGTATACGATAACAGCACAGGATGGCTGGTACCTGGTAGCAGGAACGTAACATATCAAAATTGACAACTCTAGAATATTTATGTTGGAAATAATTATTTAACACACGTTTAGTTTTAGGCATAAAAACTATGCATTGATCATAAATGTGTAGCACTGTGACTTTAATAAGTCCACGACACAGTCACATACCATCTGACCGCATTAACGCTCCCTAGTCTTACGCGTCTATAGTTTAATGATGATATCAAGGATAGGCCTTCGGGGCATGGGACAAATACGCTTGTGTCAGCATTATAGCCCTATACAAGATGGTAATTAAATAGCAAATTTATGATGGACAGGGCAACATAAGATTATGGCAAGATACATGATAAGTGAGTGGTTCATTACTATCATCCTTTACACGAGCATGTTTATATTATGGCATGACGCATCATATTTTGAACAAAACTCGGTTTCTGTATTGAATAATACATCATCATCATCATTAACCTTATTGAGCCATAGACCACCAATTAGCCCGATCAGGCGCTCTTCTCACTGCCTCCTCCATAGAAGAGTTTCCGCAGTTCTGAAGATCCCTTAGAGTCACGTCCACCCACGTGGTTCGAGGACAGCCACGGGGCAAATTTATAAAATTTGTATTTATTTGTATAATAGCATTATGGTATCATAGAATTGCTAGGATGATGATCAGTCAATATAATAGATACCTAATTAATATTGGACCAGAGGTCAAGCCATAAAAAATGTGGTCACTGGACAATCATCTGCCTAGATTATTAATTGTAGCGGAGATAGAGGTCACGGTGATAATATGGGTAATTAATCTATGCCATAGATTGGAGTAAAAGTCTACACTCGTGCCATCAAGTCATGTGACCTCGGCCTCGGCTAGTGTCTACCCCAGCAGTCACTGATGAAGTGTGATGGACGTCGCACGAAAGCTCTGGTGAGCATAGAAAATGTGAACTGAGAAAATAATTATACTTAGGTATTTGGTGGCTTAAAAAAATATCTTTTAAAGATTAATAAACCTAATGCCTAAGGATGGACAGGGCAACATTGAATTGTACTCCGGGCTGGTAGTTCGCAAGTAAAAGTGATTAAACAAAATACATTAAGATATACAGTATATATCACTTAAATTTTACATGCATTAGAAAGCTAATCTTCTAGAAAAAAACATAGTAAAATGCTAATAAATTGTCAAATCCTTTTATTTTGATTACTTGTCTGTGAAATATTATTACGCTAGAGATCTTAAGCGAATTGAAACCGGTTTTACAAGACGCAAAAAAACTGGTGTAATGTACAATTAAATTCAACAGGTAATCGTATGGATACATGTTCGTATTTCAAAAGTTAAATTGATTAATGTAATTTTGTATTGATTTTTTTATAATTTTTCTATTGAGACATCTGCATAGGAAATTAGGAATGATAGCATAGCTAATTTATGGACTTTGGAGTCGCATCGGATCAAGGAGTACTGAAAATTAACAATCCTCAATGATTCACCCAAAGGGCGGAGATTGAAAAAATCAGGGTTTTAGAAAAAAAAAAACGAAAATTTTACCAGAAAATGGTACTTATAAAAGGAACAAATGGACATACATTTCCGGTGATAAAATGACACAAAAATGTGATTGAATACAAATTTTTACATTATTTTAATTCAAGACACAGAGAAAACGAAATTGCTTAAAATGGAATAGAAAACCTACAGAAATTTGATGGATAGCAATATCCAAAACTATGGTGTAAAAATGTCATCCTTTTACTTTAAATCACTGAGATACCTGTTTGAGAGGTGATGTTGATATGTCATCGCCAAATTTGACATTGTCATAAACATGACGCCACCGCTGTTACAATTTATTAAAGCGACACATTGCCCCGAGCATCAGCATTATAATGAATTTCATATACACGATTTTAAAATGTTAACGCAATGTCAGCGGTACTTATCAATTAAACGAATTTAAACCATATAATATCGTCGGTATCGAATCTATCGATGCAAGATCTCGTACCAGTACCTCAGTCATCCACGATCTTTTTTCTTTGTAATTTTGCTAAACCACATACACGCCACGTGGCACGTACTAGACGTACGTGTCCACATATAATTTAGTAATACGTCAATTTATAAGGTACGTGGTTTATTCAACAAAATAATTGATAGTTTTAAAAGTGAAACTGAAAGTCAAAAAGGTTGTTTCTTATTTTTTTGGGCACTTCTGAGGTCCGTGGTTTTAACACAATATCAAGAAAGGTTGAATAAAAAATAAAAAATAAATAAATAAATTGAGGGATGTGGTCTTAGTAGCCTATGGGGTGATAACATTGAGTACCGGTATTATGATTCGTGTCGTGCAAAATTTTGGCTGCAAAACTTCTGCTGCAAAACTTCTGCTGCAAAATTTTGGCGGCAAAACTTCGGCTGCAAAACTTCGACTGCAAAACTTTGGCTGCAAAATCTCGGCTGCACAACTTCTTCTGCACAACTTCGGCCGCACAACTGCCAGTTTGGCGTTGACCCACACGAAGAACATTCCTAACCGCCCGTCACGCGATCCGCCGTCGATGTCACATGGATCACCACCGAGCTGATAATACAACAGTAATGGACGTTACATCTACAAAACGGTTCGTGCGGTAAAAAATGAGTGCGGTATAACATTAATAATTTACACAAAGTTACTAAGGTGATGTGCACAATTCACTTCACGTATGCGATGTGGTAATTTCATTACATTTACTACAATTATAGAAAACTGCTCCTAATGGCGTACCTGTTCAGGGTTGCGCGTCCTGTATGTGACCGACATTTTACCACGAGTACTCGAGTCTACAGCGACAATATGTTACAAACACAAATCCTCCAGTTTACATCGACACTACACGTTACGTTACAAACATACGTACACAAAACCAGCGTAGGAAAACCAGCGTAGATGTCTACAATCTAGTGTCTAGACCATGCAGTAGCGAAACAAGAAAATCATCATAAACACAAATTACGTCTAATACATCTAAGCACAAAACCATAAATTAAATATAAACGATTTATGAATTTCACAGATGTCATAAATATGAGAAATATCACGCGACAACGTTACAAATGAACGAACATTCAGACGTAGAAAAGTTGACAAGGCAAATCATATCAAGTCGATGAAGTGATTTTAATCAATCAAATGCGTGCCCAAGACTACGTACGGCAAATTGCCAAATATTAATCATGTCGACATTATTTTACTCAAATACAATAGCGGGATCTTGATATTTTTGTAAAATATAACTAAAGAGGGTCATGTTCATATTTCAGATTCGCATCCCTAATCACACTAATATTAAACATTAAATAGTCGTTAAATGACTGCGTACTTGAGTCCTCACAAATTTACTATTACTTAGGCATGACTTAGTCTTAATTAGACCGATACATCATGAGGATAATCCTATCCCATAATGCTCCCAACATAGGCAATGAATGATAACTAATACGTTTAGTGATGTGTGACAGTCCAAGTGGAAATATAATCACATTTACGGTTAAATCACAGTCAAAATTTTTGTTTCTTTGCAGGGTTTGGCATAACACATTAAGCGCACCAAGTGGCTAAAGGGTTAGAGTTGATGATATTTTCTTTCCAATTTTCCATCTATGAATCTCAGACAAAGGAAAGAAGACAGCAGAATTCCCGCTAAATATACCCAGTCCCCAAAATGTCCAATGTAAGTCACCGAACTAGCGAAGGCAAGCAGGGATAGTAAGTTGTTTAGTGTTTACCAAAGAAAATTCCAGTCACGCAGGAAAAATGCCATACCAAGTTTTTGCTATGGCCCAGGCTTGAACCCGGGACCCCAAGATCTCAAGACGAGCTCTGAGCTACTGAGCCTCCCCCACCCACCCCCCACACACACACACGAAAACGTGTTGCATGGATTTATAATATCCACACTGGTAGTGTAAATACAACCAAAAAATCTACTTATGAAAAATCTAATGACGCCCATATAAACAACTTAATATGGGTAGGAAATGGTTATTAACACTGTTACTTCGATAAACTAAACTACCCATCATAAAAAGGCAAAATGTCCATATGATTGAAATGACCCCACGGAGATGCAGCAAAAAATTATATTATATTATTCAAATTTAGCAATCATTTTGTAATTTAAATTCTGATTCAGCAAGGGAGATAACAAGATATCGGTACAAACAAATCACATGTAATTATTCAATCTATAACTTGAAAACAATTGCACATTTTTTATGAGTTTTTTCAATAAAAAAATTATCTCTGAAATATACAGGTGATACAGCCTGCTTTCATGTAATAATCAAATGTTAAGAAATAAATCGCTAATCATTATAATTGTGCGAAAATAATTCATTATAGCTGTCAAATGTCACAAAAAGGAAATCAAATAAGCAGACTACCTACTAACATTTGTCGTGTCATAATGATTATCCCGTTGATACACAAGTATACACAAGATCAGATGTATCACAATGTAAACGCAAAATCCAAGATGCCAGTTAAGCCACAATTTCATCGTTATCTCTTGCATTGTCTAATAATAATAATAAGTCCATGTATTTATGTATGCACAGCACAGCGAGTGTTGGCACTGAAAGGGTTAATGTAGTCTTTTTGAAAACAATTTTCCAGTATCTATCGTAAAATGTATAAAACACCGCAATGGTGTATGGTAGCGAAAATTTATAATTTATCATCATTTGTGATATTTAAATTTTAACAAAGTTGTTAGACAAGGGAGATAACAACATATTGATTTAAACTAATAAATTGTATTTATTAAGCCAATAACTTGTACATAATTAAATGATGTTTCAAAAAAGTTAATTACAAAATTATGTTGTGTAATGTACCAGTAATATAGCATAGGTTTATGTAGTATTAAAGTATTTATAAATAGAAAGCTATCTATCATGATTTTATTGAAATAATTAAGTTCAATTGTCGTTTTCGGCGAGTGTTGATCATATATCACGTTCAATTTCTGTGCCGAAAATAAAACGATTTCTCGGTTGATATATCTTTGTGATTATCAATTGTATTTTTGCGGTCTTTCATAATAATGAAGGACTAAATGTAAGCAAGGTCACATAGATGAGTAATTGGGTATGCTTGGGCAAGGCATCAACGGATGTAGGGCCTGGTTGAATGTGGTGTATTTGGTTGCAGATGAATTATATTAATAGTGTTTTAGAAAATTTGATGGAGACATTACGACTGAGGGAAAATATGAAACATGATATCTGTAATGTCTATGAAACAGGATATCTGCAATGAAACACAATATTTGTAATGAAACAAGATATCTGCAATGAAACAAGATATCTGCAATGAAACATGATATCTGCAATGAAATATGATATCTGTAATGCAATGAAACTAGATATCTGCAATGAAATATGATATATGTAATGAAACAAGATATCTGCAATGAAACATGATATCTGTAATGAAACATGATATCTGTAAGGAAACAGGAAATCTGAAATGAAATACAATATATGTAAGGAAACATGATATGTACAATGAAATATGATATCTGCAACGAGACAATATCTGCAATGAAACATGACATTTGTAATGGACCACGATATATGTAATGAAACACGATATTTCTACTGACACATGGTACTCGGAATGAAACAGGATATCTGTAATGAAACATGATATCCATAATGAAACACGATATATAATACTATGAAACACGATATATGCAATGAAACACAATATATCTGCTATTATCTTTCATGAAACATCATATGTGTAATGAAACACAATATTTGAAATGAAACATGACATCTGTAATTAAACACGATATCTGCAATGAGATATGATATCTGTAATAAAATACGATATATGTAATGAAACATGATAGCCTATATGTAATTCAACACAATATCTGTAATGAAATATTACATAGACTCAGCAAAGAAACATGATATCTACAATGAAACATGAATGTGCAATGAAACATGATATCTCCAATGAAAGACGCTATCTATAATGAAACACGCTATATGCAATGGAACGGGATATCTGTAATGAACCACGACATCTACAATGAAACATGATATCTGCAATGAAACAGGATATCTGTAATGACACATAATATTTGTAGTGAAACATGATATCTCCAATGAAACATGACATCTGCTATGGAACACGATACCTACAGGATAATGAAACAAATATCTAATGAAACACGGTATCTGTAATGAAACATGATATCCATACCACTAACGGTGGGCTATGCCATGAATTCGCTGGGTGTTACAGGCGATAAATCGATGTGCGCGATACTGGCGGTATGCCGCGATACACGCACGTTAGCCGAGTAAATCGATACGAGTTATTACGGCGCGGCATAATAGCCAGCTGATATCGCGATATCGCCATACGTTGGTACAGTAGTGGGCGGATGTATTGAAGAGGGTCGTTTGCTGCTCGACTTTGCTGCTCCGTAGCGGCTTATACGTGCATTTTTGATCTGAACATTATCGACAAAAAATGTAGCTTATATATTCAAGAAACATATACCGAAGGAATTTTTTGCCTATCTATACTGGTTTTCGAAATATCTATATAACCGTCACGCGTACGTCGCTAGCGCATCACCAGTCCTCGCTCACTACCACAGTCTACCAGTATTCAGTAGCAGCTATGGGCAGAAAAAGCTGAAGTGCAATGATAAAATATCGGCGGGCGGTTATACACAAGGCATACCATAGACGATAGGTGAACGAGTGGTAAGTAGGGGACGGTAGTGCAGTGGGGAAGGCAAGGGAAGGTTTGTTAGTCAAAGGAGACGTACATACAATACGCAGGCAAGGATGGGAGTAATCAATGGGAGGCGGGACATGAAGGGCATGTGATTAGCGGACGATGTGGTGAATTGCGCAAAACATAATAATTATGGGGAAAGAATTTTTTGGATATCCTTGCTGGTCTTCGAAATATCTATAGTAGGCTACCGCGAGGCGTACATCGCTAGCGCGGTAAGCGTCGACAGCGCGGTGGTGGGGCAGACTGACTGGGCGGCACAGCGAGTGACGGCGGGCAGCTGATAGCCCGGTAAACGACGCAACGTGTCGGATCGGCGTCATAGGACTGGTGGCGGCGTAGCGCGGGCTGGTAAGAAAGAAAGAATGAAAGAATGCAAAAACGAAAAACACGAAATACGAATGAACGAGTGCTATCACCAACCAACTAATCAATGAACCAACACAATTCTAACAAGTGAACTTGGCATGAATGTCTCAATGTCATAGAAAACAAAATGGGCCACACATTGGTACAAATTATGCTATGAGCTCTGGGCAGAAAAAGCTGAAGACGGGACGTGAAGGGCAGGTGAGTAGCGGACGAAAAGGGTTTAGTTGTATGTTCGCGAAAATCGTGACGTCACAAATACAATGACTCGGCATCATCCCTTTAATTATTGTCGATGTCAATGTAAATACGATAAAGAACCCGCATGTCACCTACATGATCTCCACGCAGCGGTGATCCTAACTATCTATTGGGTGTTCTAATGGAATGTCGTAAATATCGGTATGTCATTCATCGTCACGGTGTTGTTAAAACATAAACGTGGACGTCCTAAAGTGGTATAATCTAAAGTTTCGGATTCTCAATCTCACAATTGTACATAAACAAACACTCTTACAAGAAGGGCAGGTGAGTAGCGGTCTATGTGGTGAATTACCTAAACACACGCCTCAAAACACACGTCGACCAAAGTTTCAGATTCTCAAGCTCACAATAACGTGTATATTTTAAGCAAACAGTGTTACAATAGGCCCCGTATGAATGAACTATAATCCCGACATACCGCTCACAGGTGCGCCGTGACAATCATTATGGTGACCACTAAATGTTGTGACAGACCGGAGCCACACATCCCGTCAATTTGTGAACATCAACAGTCAACATACGGCATCAAAGCACACGCCGACGTCCTAAACACATTGTCGCAGTGTCGCTAAATTATGAAAGCAGACACTGTATTGACAGTATAGAACGCGACAACTCCAACTTACGACTCCAACTTATTTGTCATTGCGATATACAAAGATCACATACCTAAACTATTCTATGGGTACCGTAAAGTCCGTAATAATTGTGTGCACACAAAAGGGATCCTTCGGCAGTAACAGCTGCACATACCCTCCCGCGGTGATTAGGTATGCGCGTGAAAATGCTCTGTGCGGAGAGTTTGATAATTCGCCCATATTGTACATTTGGGCGTTACCATGATGTCACGTGTCTGGTAAAATGTTAAAATATCCCAGTAGTAATTATATGAAATGACGAATTGATGAAATTGCGAAAATATTATTGTGTTTACTAATTGATATTCGATTGAACATACATTGCAATTATATGTTATGTATTATTGATATGCAACTACATTATTATGATGTTTATACTCTTTCATGATTATGACGTAAAAAATGAACCGACTAAGAGAAATTCTGTAGGGTCTTTTACAACATGACCAAAAAGATTCTTTTTTTTGTGAAAATGTATTCGTGCTAATTTGTGAATAACATTGTTGGATTGAACATACAGTATCCATTATGTTGGATTGTAAATATACATCTTAAATCATCAGTTCTAAATAATGTTCAATACAGTATATGAATTATATATTATTGTAGATGAATAATTATTGTTTAGTAGATATAACACTGTATTTATTGTAACGGTTTATTATCAATCATGATCCATATAATTATGTTGGATTGCAATAATTATAGACATCTTAAATTATCAGTATGTTCTACATAGTGTTGAATACAGTATACAAATTATATATTATTGTAGATGAATAATTATGGTTTATATACGCTGTATTTATTGTAACGATTTATATTCAAATTGATATAAATATTTGTAAATATTGGTAAATATTGTAAATTGGTATGATAACAATTAAATTGTTTATTTATGTTTTTCATCTTAAATTTTCAATTTTGTAGAAATCATTTATAATATAATTGAATACTGTATATTATATGCAAATCAAATTTCAAATGAGTGATATACTGTACATGCCAAGATTATACTGTCATACTATCATACCATTTTATTCGACTAAACTCCTAAATTCATATACATGAGGATAGGCTATGTTTCTAATGTTTGTTTTGAA
>WNLI01089202.1:0-10767 GCA_025802215.1 Wirenia argentea
ATACGTCTGAGTTAAGCAGATTGTAGTTTGAATTTACTTATTACAATAGAGTACTGTAATTACTTATGTTATAAACATGGTGGCAGCTACGGCGAATGCACGCCTGATTAACTGATTGATTAACTATATTAATTAAAGTGTGAATTGTAGAGATAGTGCGTATATGCCTAATTATATTTAGTGATACCAAATTAACTATGTCTGGCTACCATCTACCCCCATATTTGGATATACACAGTTCAAATCTCAGGGAAACCTACCAGCAATGGGAACGCCTACTGTCTATATACATGAAAGCAAGTGGAGCTAGTACCAAAGCCAAAGACGTCCAGGTGGCCATTATCCTGAACTGTGCCGGCCCAGACACAGTTGATATTTTCGACAGTTTCGAGTTTGAAGATAAACGTGAACGTGATGATCCACAAAAGGTATTACAGAGGTTAGCCGAATATTGCATACCGAGAGAAAACATTATACTCGAGTCGTACAGATTTTGGCAAATAAAATACACAGAGTCATTCAATTACTTTGTCAGTAAGATACGAAAACAAGTAAAACGATGTAATTTCGTAGACAATAATAGAATGTTGCTGGACAAGATTGTGTTCAGTGTTCCGATGGAACAAAAAGATGTGCTACTGAAGGAACCACAACTCTCGCTAGATAAAGCGATCACCATATGTCAGAACTTTGAAGTCCTACAGAAAAATAAAAAGGAATTTCTCGCTCCAGTAGAGTACCCATCCCAGGAATACAAGTGTGTACAAGCGAACAAGTCGGAGCGCCAGGAAAAGATGGAAACCGTACGAAAATCCAACAATGTTAGGTTTGACACATCCCATGGAGATTGTGATAACAGTGGAGCGACGTTCAACAACTGCATTAGTACCATTACGTCAAATGAAATGCCTACCTGCAAAACCGCAACAAAAATGTACAAATACAAGACCAGATTATTAGATTGTCGATTTTGTGGACACCGTCACAGGGCAGCCAAGTCTGCGTGCCCTGCATGGGGTAAACCATGTCATGTGTGTCGCAAACTAAACCATTTCAGTAGAATGTGCTACCAGAATCGTCGTCAAATGTCACACGATGTGTGTGCAAGTGAGAGCGACAGTGATGATTGTCACAGTAACTTGGATGAATCAACTGAAGATATAAATGACCATTACAAGGAATCACACGAAGGTGACGTCTGGTGTGTGGATACAAATCACAAGTCCCTGAGTAAGAACCATGCATCCCTAGGATATTCTATCTCAAACATCAGGGCTGAAGATTCTCAACATGGATACTATCCACAATGGAAGACAGTCATAAACCCAACACACTTCGTGTCTGGTAAACCCACGAGATCTTCCCAATGTCAAGAAAATGACATACAGGGTGAGGGAAATAATGCCGCTCTTCAGAAGGAAGGAAGAAATGATGGATTAGTGCATTTAAAGAATACATCAGACAAGGAAGTGTGGCAAAGTGGACATGTACGGTACACATGGTCCTGTATTGAAGAACAGGATCGAAACTACCGTAGCCTGAATAGGTGGAAGTCACCATACCATGGCTATAGTCAGTGGACGACATGATCTGTTCAGTGGTCAGTCATCAGTATGTGACAGAGACTAGTACATGTGATTGCAATCATGTTTTTATTATATTATTATTGCTTTACAAACATTTTACATTATACGTACAATACAATATTGGTTAGTTTGTTAGTTTTCCTTTTCCCAAAATGTGTAAGATTAATCACAATGCTTATGAAAGGGAGGATGTTGATGATAATAGACTGACTGTTCCTTTAACTATGTCGTTGAGATATGACATCATCATTATTGTCTACACGTATAACCAAGCAGTTTGTAATATGGATCTAGAGTGAATAATACGTCTGAGTTAAGCAGATTGTAGTTTGAATTTACTTATTACAATAGAGTACTGTAATTACTTATGTTATAAACACTCTACTCCTCATTCTGTCCACTGACATCTATGTCTGCCACCGCTACTCACTTCTCTTTATGTTCACTACTCCACCCCTCTGTTCACCACCTCTGCCTCTCTTCACCATCACTCCCTCTGACCACCCCGCTCTGTCATACACACATCTCTGGCCATTTGTATATCACTCTCCCTCCACATGTTCACCACTTCTGCATCTGTCCACCATCACTCTCTCTCCAGTGTGAACGAGGTGAGGACGAGGCGAGGGCGATGTCAGGACGAGGGGAGGACGAGGTGAGGACGAGACGAGGACGATGTGAGGACGATGTGAGGACGAGGTGATGACGGGGTGGCGATGAGGTGTAGACGAGGTGTGGACGAGGGAGGTCGATGTGACGACGAGGCGAGGATGAGGGGAGAACGAGGGGAGGACGAGGGGAGTACGAGGTGTGGACGGGGTGAGGACGGGTGAGGACGGGGTGAGGACGGGGTGAGGCGAGGACGGGGTGAGGACGAGGTGTGGACGGGGTGGGGACGGGGGGAGGACGAGGTGGCGATGAGGTGTAGACGAGGTGTGGACGAGGTGAGAACGAGGGAGGTCCATGTGACGACGAGGCGAGGACGATGTGAGAACGAGGGAGGTCCATGTGACGACGAGGCGAGGATGAGGCGAGAACGAGGTGATGACGAGTTTGGGATGTGAGGACGAGATGTGGACGAGGCGAGGACGATCTATGGGCACGAGGATGAGGACGAGAATGGGGATGATTTTATGTATGGAGCTATGCCGCCGCCGACGACGGGAATTTAAAGGTGCCGTTTTGGACTTTTGTAAACAGAGATCACGTCTGTCCTTTTACAAGTCGTAATCCTGGTACGTCATGAAAAAACACGGATATGTAAATTTTAAATTTGTGCACCCGATTTGATAAATTATGGATATTTTATGGTAAATTGAATTTGTATGTGGTTTATTGATTATAATATAGGCTAGGCTACCGAGTTATGCGCGTTGAGTTGGGATGGTAATACCTGATTACAGAGATGTGAGTGATTAAAATTAATAGTCTACGTTAATTTTATAAACCCAATTATTATGATAATTTTGTGAAGTCTTCATTACACGACCAAGCGTATAATTTATTGATACTTTCGACTATAAATAATCTCTGTCAAATGATAAAGTTGATTTATAATAGCGAGCTCCTCACTACGTCGCGAGCTAGTTGACTAAAATCGACGTGCGTATTGATTCGATATACAAATTAGGGATACTAGTACCTACACTAATTCATCAGCTCTGTGGTGAAAATTGCATGTGATTTTGCCATATTACCAACGCAGCTGAAATTTTTATTCCCGTATCTGAAACACAACGCGTAGGCTAACGGTCGCAAAAACGCGTTATTTTTGTAAAAAAATTTAATGCAAAATTCACTACAAATACAAGGTCCCTTACAAGTGAGAAGAAATCTACATCTTAGAAAGTTAAATAGAGTACGTTATTTCCATGGAAACTGGTTCTAAACAAACCAATCCACCTCCTATATATAATTTGCATAGTAGCTTGGGTACAGCTCGTCACGGCTAGTCGCGTTTGAAAATGTAAATTTCCCGCCCATTGGGCATTGACCAATCCACACCGACGATACAAACAACATTTTGATTGAAAAGTTATGTAGAACCGGTTACCATTGAGTTGTCGTCACCACTTTACCACTCAATAGCTCGTCACGGCTAGTCGCGTTTTAAAATGTAAATTTCCCGCCCATTGGGCATTGACCAATCCACGCCGACGATACAAACAGCGGTTTGATTGAAAAGTTGTGCAAAACCAGTTACCATGGAGATATCGTCATCGCTTTACCACTCTCTTGAAGCCACCATACAAATTATAAGTATTATAACGAGACTATTATTTGTCACGATAGACATATCTTAACATATTAATTAAGACTCTAATAATCTAATTGAATACTGTAGTCGATTAGTGCGGGGTTTTACGAGTATAGGCTACGGAAAAGTGCAATTGGTACGCTACTGGTAATAATACGAGACAGTAAGCCGTTTATCGTAAAAAAAATTGTGACTGATGAGTGTCAATGCATGGATTTTGGCACATGGCGATGCTGCTGGGCCAGATTCCATGCATCTCGGGTCACTAATCAACTATACTATACTGTAATTCCTTCCAAGAGGTCATGTTATTGGTATAATTTTACTCATTTTATTACCGGCTGTATTACTGACCTTCAAACGCCAAGCAAGGACATTGGATTTAATCGGACAGCGACAAACGAGACAGGCGGTTGATCAGTGTCAATACACAACACAGCGTAACACAACACAGTAGGTCTACACCGTGTGAACTGTTGCTGTTGGCATAACTTCACCCTTCTCTAGACTTCTCGGAAATGAAGCCATTGCACTACGTCGTGCTATTGTCACTATTTCATCAACTCAGAGGCCAAGGTCAGGATTGCACATTTGAGAATATCACAGCGTCAAAGATAAGATTTGACTCATTCGTCAAGCATGGTGCCACCTGTGATTACCAATCGCCGCAGAGTTATGTATATACAGTAGACAGAAAAAATATTTTTACCATTGTTGCCGCATGTTGTTCGGACTTTCTAGAGTCGTCTTCGTTTGGCGAGTGTGATCTAAATCAGGATCCATATGTCTCGGCGATATCGTTACACAACACCATGATAGATACGTGCCACGCGAAAAAACGCTTCCTTACTAACTACGAACTACGACCTTACAGAAACGATTCGCTATATACATGCTGCGAGCGAGTGAGTGGTATGTGGGAAGTGTCTATGTACTTTGAGACACGAACCAACCATCAGGCGGATGTATCCTTTAAATTATGTCGATTTGATGACAGCGAGAGCGACTGTGACGCCGTACAACTTACGCTCATCGACACCACGTATGATGAAGGTAAACACGTGTTCAAGTCGTTATATTACAACCGTTTTCAGTCAAATGTGACGTACATGGATCATGCATACGCTACTATTATTGGTCTGAAGGCCCATAACATGCCAGAAAACGTCGTTAAGATAGCTTTCCGAAATAACCATTCTATGTTTTCGGATTTCATATACAATCAAACTAAATACTGTCACGACAACAGATGCGATAACGATAGCTTTGTAATGAGAATAAACATGAGAGCGTGCCGAACAGTTGAACAGAGTAACCCGGTACGCGATTATTACCTTTCGAACGTCAGCGGATTGTGCAGATTGTGTCACTGTATGGGAAAATGCCACCCGTCTTCTGGACGATGTGTGGGACACTGTGAACCGGGATACACAGGTACCAACTGCCAAGAAGAGGTGTGTATGAGGTCTGTTGATAAGTACGACTCGGTGAGTTATACATGGACTATGACAGATATTGGTTCCTCCATCAACGTCACCTGCGTCCATGGCTACTTGAGTCGAGAATGCAAAGAACGTTTAAAGTGGGGAGTGGTTGCTTCAAAGGGCTGTGAGTCGAGAGATGTTTGTTTAGAGAATATCTATACAACCAAAACATTTAACGTCACGTGGCCCAAAACGACCGCCGGGGACAGCACCACGATACAATGTATCCGTGGATACTTAACTCGAGAATGCACAGATCATTTACAATGGGCACACGTTATATCAGTAGGGTGTGACTTC
Organism: Wirenia argentea; assembly: GCA_025802215.1. NCBI lineage: Eukaryota > Metazoa > Mollusca > Solenogastres > Pholidoskepia > Gymnomeniidae > Wirenia > Wirenia argentea. Next base: position 5,628 of record WNLI01089202.1, read on the forward strand.
ACACGGTTCTGTTCGGTATCTACTACTACTCACGGCACAAAGAACTACACCTGGCCGAAAACGCTTTCTGATGAGAAAGCTACATTGCGGTGTCGCCACGGATATCTAACCCGAGAATGCAAAGGCAACTCAAATTGGGGATTGCCGACTTCAATCCGGTGTGAGTCAACCGATTTCTGTTCTGAAGTTACGACGATAAACACAGCAGTTAAATACACCTGGCCAAGAACACTCGCGGGAGAAAACGTAACAGTACAATGTCTCCATGGTTATTTGATCCGAACATGTAAAGCTCATTCATCGTGGTCACGGATTGTGTCGGTACAATGCGAGACTGAAAGTTTCTGTTCGGAGACAACCACAACACGTGATTCAGTAACGTACATGTGGAGAAGGGTTAATGTTGGGACGTATGTTCGCGTAGACTGTTTTGTTGGATATATTGGCCGTACGTGCGAAGCTCATCAAGTTTGGGGCGGTATCGCGTCGAGTGGGTGCGAATCCAACGCGACTGTATTAGATCGCTTGGATTCATTCATAACTGACAAAATCAGCGACGGGGCTTTAGAAAATATTGTTTCCACGCTGAGGACATACACGAAGAAAGCGACGGTGGATGAAACGGTAGCGAAGAAAATGGTAAACGTAGTTTCACGCGTACTGGACGTAGATGGAAACGTTACGCACTCAATCGACTCGCGTATCAAAGAAAACGTTAAAACTATTATCGATGACTACGCGTCAAATGTACAGATTAAATGTGGAAATGACATTTCCTTGTCGTCTGAAAAGCTGAATGTGGTCGTACAACAAATCACTAATACATATAAAGACGTAACTATCCGTACAACGTTTGGCCACGAAGCAGGTACTGTTTTGTCGCGGTTGAAAGGACCGAGTATTACGCTAAACACTGGAAAAATATCAGAGCAATGCTTTCGTTTGAAGGTTATAGCATACGCGACACCTATCCTGTTTTCACGTATCCACGGAAGTGTCTATAGCGTGGCTTCTGTCGGTGTCAATGGTACGTATCGCCACCAGTCGACCAGCAGCTCCCTGCTCACGTACATCATTCCAAGAGACGCAAACGATACCCGAACCGTGAGCTGTGTATTTTGGGATGAGCAGAACAATAAATGGTCAACAGATGGCATGCGCACAATATCTGATATACTCGGTGAGACGACATGCCAATCGTCTCATCTCACGAGTTTCTCTATGATACTTCGAGTGGGAGAACTCCAAGATGCAACGAATGAGGAACGACTGGCGTACATAACATACGTGGGCTGTGGGTTATCCATTGTTGGGCTACTCCTCACGATAGTGACGTATTCGATATTCCCATGTCTGTACAGGTACGTCATTGGACAGATCCTCCTCAACATCTGCGTGTCCTTGTTTCTGCTGAATCTCGTGTTTCTGATTGGTTCCCAGGACAGGGATGACTACGGACATTCACTGTGCATCGCCGTCGCAATAGGAATACATTACTTCCTCCTTACCTCACTTACGTGGATGATGTTACAGGCAATATACATGTACCAGAAAATAGTCGTGGTTTATCATGACGAAGGGGGATACTTTCTTCTAAAACGAATCGTTGTCGGTTGGGGTGTCCCAGCGTTAGTAGTTCTTGTCACATCCGTGTCTTCTCTGAACATGTATCGAGGAAAGAAAAACTATTGTCTCATTTCTCACAACAACACCGTTGCATTTTACACCGCAGTTTTCGCACCCGTGTGTATCATCGTGTTGATTAACACATACATTTTTGTGAGACTATCGATTATTATAATTCACCAAGGGAAGACTAACCCATGCCGTGCGGATAGCTCAATGCGACGTCCCTCTGCAACCCAAATCCGAGGTTCCATGTCCGTCATGGTGCTTCTCGGAGTTACCTGGATTCTGGGACCATTGGCAATTGGAGAAGCGACTTTGGTATTTTCCTATTTATTTACTATTCTCAACACGCTACAGGGATTTTTCATATGCCTATTTAACTGTATATTGAACAAAGAGGTCCAGAGTGCGTACAGGCAGTTATACAAGACAGGGAAGCGGAAGAGAATCGCTGGTTCATTCACATATTCGACAACTGCCAAGGACCGGTCGACTGATGGTACGCATCACATGGCGTACTTGCCCGCCAAAGAATTCAACACCATGTCACCTGCAGATGGAACTATTGGTGCATCGTCCGTTTCTCCAAGGAGTTATGCTACCAGTGATCGAAGCACTTTCGACAAAATGGCCGAACCAGCTTCAGACGATGGTATACAAGCAGTACAAAGCTTAGAATCACTGTACTCTGTCATGACGAAAGGATATAGATACGACACTCCCGTTCCGCGTCCGGTTCATGATCGTATTAAACAACGCTATCTGCGCATTATCGGTATAGATTTGTAGATCGTATCAAACAACGCTATCTGCGCATTATCGGTATAGATTTGTAGAGATAACGCCTTACTTCAATACAGATCTACGTTTTCTTTTCTGACAAAATCATACACGATATATATACAAAAGTATATACAAACATGTTTATAACATGTAGATTAGGGTGGAGTGAAAAAATACGTTATTGAATTTGTATTTGTAATAGCTTCTAAAATATTATGTAGTATGTTGTAAGTTGTAACTAAACTATGAGTGAATTTTTGTGAAATTTGATCAATAACTTATGTTCCCACAAATGGGCTCATATTTACTGTACTGTACATCTGTAATGGGGAAAATGGCAACATCAATAATATGCTCCTTTTCTGCATTCTAGTATCAATAATCTTCTGGGTATGCGCTTATGATCAGTATCATATAGTTGTTGTCAATAATGTTGGATGACTTTATCGCGTCGTTATTTTATATTCAGCAGCCCCAAATGAATATAATTTATTAGCTGCTGGATAATTAGTAATACTACATGACTGTAGGCTATAGTAAGGCCCATTACTAGTACACCGCATCAATTTATGTTCCCAATCATGTCGATTTTATTACTATAGGCTACAGTATATATATATAGTATGTATGTATTGTTTATTATCGTTACTATTTTTGTTTATTATTAATTTTGATAGATTATTATACACATTATTATAATTGTTTAGATTATGTACCTACAGTATGTGTAGGCATACATTTGTAGCTTAAAATTGTCAAATAATTAAGACTTAAGTATAGACCGAGCTATAAGTATTGTAATGGAAGTTTTTTTATACTCAAATTCAAAACATTTTACAGCAACAAAAGAGGAATGCCGATTTAAGTAGCCTATAAGCCGAAGTATAATGTTTACAGTATTAAGGTCGTGTGGATAACGATCCGATGATACAATATTATTTTAACTATTATGGATTGAAAATATAATAATACAGTGTGTATCACGAAAAACGAAATCCCAGTTCAAACATAAATTATGCAAATTCTACATAGGGTAGAGATAATGCCGATTCATTCCTACTTATAGCTATTTTAAAAACCCTTCTCGAAAATGGTTTGCGACAAGTTTTGCGAATACGTAGCGTACATAAATACGGTAGCTAGTAATGGAGGTAGCCTACCATGTGCCATGTGCCGTATACCATGTGCCATATGCGGTATGTCATAATGGCATATGTCAAAATTATGTCATGTGTCATGTCACGTGTCATGACCTGCGTCATGTAATGTGTCATGTTATGTACCTTGTGTCATGTGTCATGGCGTGCGCCATAGTGAGTCATGGCACGAGTCGTGACATCTGTCATAACATGTATCATAACATGTGCCGTGACATGTCTCGTGACATGTGCCATTGTAGGCTAGCCTATGTAACATGGTATGTGTCATGGATGTATCATACCATTGTGTTATGCCAAGTCATGCCATGTATCATGTCATGTCACATACCATGTCTCATGCCATATCATGTATCGTGCCATGTGTCATGTGCATGACACATGGCACACGGCACGTGTCACATGGTACCTACATGTCACGAGTCCATTACTAGCGAACGTAGTTATGTACGCTACGTATTCGCAAAACTTGTCGCAAACCATTTTCGAGAAAGGTTTTTAAAATAGCTATAACTCAGCCATTTTGAATCCGATTTTTGAAAATGATATGTCGTTGGAAAGCCACTTATCTCATCTATACTAGGAAAGAATCGGCATATGTCTACCTTATGTAGAATTTGCATAATTTATATTTGAACTGGGATTTGGTTTTTCGTGATACACACTGTATGAACGACGTTTAGACGATTTAGATTGGAATCGATAATTCCTGTTTCTGTTTTTTTTTTATGTTTTGTAATATATAATACGAATAAAACAAACTGCATCATGTATGTTTTAACTTAAACATTTTAAGAATATAATTGCTCGTCTTTACAAATTGTTAAGTATGTGAGTGGTAGTATCAAGAATGTCATGGAATCAAGGAAGTTTACAGGAATATAATAAAGAATAAACCGAATAATAGCTCAATTTAGTCTTTTTTTAAACATAGCATGTGAGCTGTAATGTATAAAGTTAGAGGGCTACACTAACGTTCTATACACCATAATAAAGAGTAACATGTCCTCTTTCCATAAATCCAAACAGCGATTTCCTGTAGGAAACCACAAAATAAGAGCCTATGAATGTTTGTTATGGTTAGCAGACATATAGCCTACTTCATTTAATCCTGTGTTTTATTTGGAAAGCCGATTAGTTAAACGAATTGCTTCTTCTTTTAATGTGTTGAAAAATGATCATATGTTCACAACCGTCGTTTTGGAGGCTGCTGTGATGATTTCTGATGGTAGCTAAATCGTTGTTGCCTCGGTGCAATTACGCGGTTGTCGGGACTATGCTATGTGTTATGAATAAGAAATTATATTATACTATATAGTATATACCCATGAAAAGCACAGCATTCCTATGTCTGACTCTTGAGGATCTACGGAGCTGCGGAATTTATTCTGGCACCTCCAGTACAGTCAGATCTTGGAGGAACCTTAAACAATTTGCGGAATTATAGTCAATGATATTTTCAAGTACCTCTATAAACATATGATTGACATGTAAATTATGGGAATGTTTCCGGAAGTGGAAGGACATTTGCCGTTGCTATGGAAACAATGAACTATTATTGGAGAATTTCA
>WNLI01089313.1:0-10763 GCA_025802215.1 Wirenia argentea
CAACTCCCACACTCTCCCCGAAGAGGCATTATACATGATCCGTTACCACTCCAGCCACCCGCGGCATAAAACCCACCAATATCTGATTATCCACTTGTTCGACAGGCAACTCCCACAATCTCCCCGAAGAGGCATTATACATGATCCGTTACCACTCTTTCCACCCGTGCCACCTGTGCAATGACAAGGATGCGGCAATGGTGCAATATGTACGTGAATTCTGCAAATACGATCTTTACTCAAAAACTGAGAAGGTGCCTGATGTAGAAGCATTGACACCATACTACCAGGGACTACTGGATAAGTATGTGCCGGGTAAACTCAAGTGGTGAGTGCCTTTTGTTTGTGCATTTTCATTTATTTTCATATAATTGTATATTCGCCTTAGGTTCCAACCTCATAAAACTACATTTGTGATGTGTGGCAACAGTTACAGTATCATAATTTTTGTGGTAATTGCCAAACCCATTTTTGTCTATGAAATGTATATGTTGTAGAGGTGTGGTACTAAACGCTAATAGCCTAATACACTAATACTTTATGACAAAACATGTGTACTTTCATGGGTGCCCATTTTGGCTGTATTAAGTAACAATCTATCTCCAAACCTAATTGGCTGATCGACTTATACTAAAACACTAAATAAGAAAAGTGTTTGCAATTTAAGGCGAATAATTAATATACATTATTTCTACTAAAGAGATTCATTATTGTAAAGTTTTTCATTATTATTATTAGGCCTACTGTTGTTAATATATATATATATATATTATCTTGAGATTTTAAATTGTTTTGTCTTATCATTATGAAGTGTTACTAATGGTAAGTATTTTTATACAATCAAAGTCATGTTTCATAATTTTCATTCCTCATTGTGACTCATTGCTGCACAGATTTAATCACAATCGTGTGACAATTTTGTCAAACCTTGGACTGAGTTAGTCCCCTTTGTTTTCTTTAATCGAGATCATTTCGTTGATACTCTGTGTTTTCAATTGGTTTTGAGATTTAATTTTTACGGTAAAGCCATTTAGTCTTGTTCTGAAAAATTAAAAATGAACGTTAGTGGATATTGTTTTGTGATACATTTGGATAAACCCCGGTCACTTTTATTTAAAGCCGTAATTCCTTTTTCATATTTTATTCCAATTTTAAGTTGTTTGTGAATTATGTTTGTATTTAGTGTTTGGTAGTTGTTATGGAGAATTCACAATCTGAGTGTAATACGTAACTGTCCAAATTTGCTCAATTGTAGATATGTAATATTGTGATATATATTATTATACTCTAGATTAGATATCGTTTATCTAGTGGGTTTTATTGGTAATCAATGGGCATTATTTTTATTAGAGTTCATTAATATTTTTATGGCATAATAAATAGTGACCTCATTTGTGGATTATATTGTACACATTTAAATTAATTAATAAATCCAACATTTCCAACTTATGCAACATTTACACTATTGTTTCTGACTTGTCGTGCCTCACCCGCATTTTACTGTAATGTAAACAATGTAAACACAACTAACATTCTAAACTATACTAGTAAAAAAAAGAAACGTCCGCTTTAGTTTAGTTGTATCACTTTTATTGTTATTATTAGTATACCATTTCTAACTTTGTTGTTTTTATATATTCAGTATCTTGTATAGCCATTAGCCATCCTCTGCAGCAATAACTGCTGGAATTCGATGCTGCATCGATCTCATGAAGGTTGCAAATACAGCATGGGCAATGTGGTCCAATTCCGCGAGAAGAGCCTCTCGAAATTGTTGCTTGTTCGTACGCTGGTGTGCTTACACTGTACCGCTGCTGTATTCGCCGGATGGTGCATTGTGTAGCAGAAGAAAATGATAAACTGTGAAAACGTAATCTCCACATCCACTGACACGATCTTGTTTAAGTCCATGTAATATTGAAAAGTGATGTACTCTGTAATTGGTATAGACAGTAGTTGTCAACAAACATAACATAAGCCTAGTACAATGAGGGTATTGTGGAAATTATAGCCTAGATATAAAGCGGACATTTCTTTTTTGGACTAGTATATATATAGGGCTGCACCGAGCCGCGCCTAGTTTAACCACATTTTGATTGTGTAGATGATACTTTAGTCACAAACAAATCATGCGAATCTATACTAGGCGTCGTAAAAAAACATCCATTATAACGTTGTCAAAATTACTGTTAGTTATATATGATCGTAATATCTGCATTTCTCAAGCGATCATAAGTTATGTTATACTGTTGGAAAGAGGAATAAATTGTTCATTCTTACGTACGCTTCCGAATAAAAACGTGGCAACCGTTTACGCAAACATTCATATTTTTGTTTTTTGGTGCGATATTTACAATGTTTATGTAAATGTTCATATCTGTGTTATTCGGATGCGGATATTAGAATTTCAGGTGCACCATGAAAGGAAATTTATCGGCTAAGAAATACAGATACTGTAAGCCTATAATATATACGGCTAAGAAATACAGATACTGTAAGCCTATAATATATACGTAACAGACTAACGGTAACTTGGAATATGTTGTAAAATGAACAAATACAAGTTTTTTACTCGGAGGCTCGTGGTAGAATTTCTTTGAAAGCTAGAAAGAAAAATGATTCCTCTTTCCAACGGTATGCATGCAATAACCTATGATCACTTGAGTTGAGAAATACAGATATTACGAGCATATAACAGTAATTTTGACAACGTTATAATGGAAAATATCCTGATGCAAGGTTTTTTTATGACCCCTAGTATATTTGGCAGCTCTACCTATGTGTTCTTATGCACTCGTGTATCACTTTTATGATATCAACGTCATTATTGTTCATCTACTTCGTTATAACAATCAGCTCATTGTATTAAATGAATACTTTTTTTTATATATTTTGTAATAAATAAATAATTGTAAAATAAGTTATGTCGCATAGCCTACTGTGTATATATTTTTATGAAATTATATTGTTTGAAATTATCAAATTATTTACAATATTTGTGGTGATATGTAATTATACCATACTGTATATACTATATAGCATCAACTATATCTAATTTTACACGAACATAATGATGGTTGCCTCTTTGGACTAGGGAGTTTTCTTGTATTTGGACGATAATTATTTTGGGCAAATTCTGGCAGTTTTCTTGGTTTATTCCCAGTAAAGCCTCTTATCAAAACCAAAATATTCCTGCTGTAGCCCACTGTCTTGTACCGAGAAGGAAAACTCGTTAAAACTCTCGAGTGGTAGCGACTAGCGGGGTGATAACCTCACCAAAGGAGTCAGGGGACATTCCTACCCTTCGCTAGCCTCATTATGATGCAACATCGCGTTAACGGGGTTAAAGCTGTATGAGGGAGTAAGAGGTTTGGTCTATGACTAGACTTCCCCTCATTGGTAAGTGACCTGATTCTGGGATGTTAGGTGTACGGTGTGACTAGGGCAGGGCTGATTTGACTGATATGCTTGGGGAGCCAGTCATTGTTGTACCTTAACGTTAGAATAGATATGTTGTCATATTGCAGGTCAGTAATGATGTTAACCGGGGCTATCGTAATGGGCCCGCAACGTGGCCTGCGCGAGGGGGTTCAACCCCTCCATCACATAAACTGAACTGAAACACTGTCTTGCAATATGATCATCATCCTATGAGATTATGTGTTGTTATGATATTACATATTTGTGACGTATCTTTACATTACTGTATTATTCATAACCCGCTTTTAATATTATCTGATTATCATGTTACTGATGTACAGTCGACACTAGATACGTACAGGGAGATAATCATCTACCCAGTTTTTAACAAGGCCGATAATTTGCATTGATATTATGATTGTGAACAATTACACTGTGATAGTTATCGATTTAAAATGTTGCCTTATGGTTTCACTTCTGAAATGAAAATAATTATTTGTATAATAATACTGTATTGTCGAGTTGCAGTGAAACATTTTTTATCACATCTTAATCTTACAATAAAAATTAAAACATTACAATCAAAATGATCTCCTACAATGTCATATTTAATATAACTAGGAGATAGTAGGTCTATGGTGTATAATGTAGCTATACCATGCAAGTAAGTGGATAGTTAAACAGATATTGTTATGTTTTAATAGTTTAATATACGTAATATAGTCCTGGCGCAAAATCAAATTATTGTAAACAGTGGAATATTTTCCATTCTAGTGATGTCAAAATTACTGTTAATTAGACCCTTGTACTCTATATTGTTTATGATATTGTTATGTTGTTATGACTAATTGTTATTACCTGTTCTGTTTTAAATTCATACAAATTTTAATACCACAAGTGAATGCCAATGAATGGCAATGGCAATAATCCACTACTGATTTCTGCTATTTCGGGGAGATAACAATTGCTCAATTACATCGGTCATTATTGCTTTTCGGAGATTTAGCTATGGAAATCGGAAGTTATATTTTGTCGTTGAAAGGTTGTATCTTCACTGAAGTTATGTCCTTTTGATACATTACATTTGATGTAACTTTACATAATAGTAAGAACATCATCATTGTGGTGTGTGTTCATGGTTATAAATGCAATTTTGAGTAAATAGTAAATACCACAACTCTTACATATTATATTATTTTGTGTTTCTTGGAAAATTGCACAAATTAATATATGACCATTTGAAATTTTGAATCATGACTGTATGCTTTTGTTTAGCACTTTAGCTCGTATAGAAAATTTGTTATGATGTATTTTTTTATATTTATAATCAAGATTTTATGATGTTATGTTGCTTATTTCGTGAAATATGTTGTTTGTTTACACAGCAAAATTGTACTGGTTTGTTTTATGGCACTATAAATTTTCTATCATGTATAATGATGTATGTGATAATGTGTATTATGCCTATGCATCAAATGTGATATCATGCAATCAAGAAGTTAAAATAATGCATTTATATTGTATGTTCCATTTCAATTACGTCAGTTTTCAAGTCTCAAGTGTAATTCTAACTTTTCAACATCCTATAATGTAATCTATATCTTCTGTTTCTTCTCAACATTGCTTCATTTAACATTTAGAAAAAACTATATGAATCAACGAAAAATTAGTCTATATAATTACAATGAACTCAATGGTCATTCTTTTTGATGACATTAGTTTTGCTATAAAACATATTAAAAAATATTGTATATTTGGAAAAATTATGATATGAATATTCCTTGCATGGCGTGAATGTGTTTTTGGTAATATGGTAACTATTATATTTATAATATTGATCTAGCACTCTTTTTTATGGTAATGGAATTTTATATTACTACTGTTAATATTTCCTATGATATTATACTGTACAATGCATTATAATTTTAATACATGATATATTCTGTAAATAGTATCTATATTTTTAATATATATATTTATTGTAATAAATTATATACCTTACACAAATTATCGTTTATTAATATACATTTTGAAAAACAATCCATAATTTTGAATGTAGGCCATCATTTTCCCTGATAATTTGTTTTTGTTTTGTGTGTTTGCTTCAACCAATACAGCGAACACACTAGCCTACTAAGTAAAAATTGCTTTTCTGTAGCCCCCCCCCCCCCCCGGCATGTGCTAACCATTGTACAAGCATGACTGTGTTTCTACCATTCATTAGTCTAACTAAATTATGAAATTTTACCAAAAACATACAATTTTCTAAATTAAAGGTGCAGTATTTAATATTTTTTGTTAAAAATTAAAGTACAGTTTCCCATAGAGTAATAGACAAACAAAATTATTAAAGGTATAGTTTCCTGTAATAAAAAAAATGCCATCAAAATAAATAACTTAAATTAAAGGAAAATTCTCCCATAATAATTATTATTGGCAAAAAAAATTCAAAATAAAAAATAACTTTTCTAAAGAAAAGGTTCCCACTATAAACAAATTGGTACAGAAAATTAAAATGGCCACCAAAAAAAATTAATGTCAAAAAATTCAAGATGCCTGCCGAAATTTTGTCAAGATTTAAAGTAGCCATCAAAATTTTAAATGGTCGTTATGTTTTTGTTGTCTGATAAATGATTTTCAAAGTTTTACAGTACTCTTTATTCTTTTTTCGCAATTCTGGATAGGTACCATGTATCATAGCGTAGGCCTACTTTTAAATTATTTTAAAATTGGCAACACATATTCAAATTCAAGTTTTTTAAGGCTGATTCTTTTTTCTGACCGTGGGTTATTATTCCACAAAAGTTTAGCAAAAAGTGTGTGTCATTTCTCAAAGATTGACCCAAAAAATTAACACGAAAAAAAATATGTGGCTGATTTGAACTCGTTTCACTAAAAGTTGGCAAAAAATGTGTCATTCCATAAATGTTGACCAAACGATTCAACAAAAAATGACCACAAAAATGTGGGTCATTCCACAAAATGTTGACCAAACTACCTGCAGTGATTTCACCCACAAGTGGGAGTTTTAAGAAAAATGGTTGTCACAGATGCCTCCCTCCAATCTCCACTCGAACGGTAGCTCGACCAGGCTCTACCTACTACACTACGAGCCCAAAATTCTTTGTGACACGAATAGTGACCCTCAATGCATATAATATCATACTCAATCGCCACACATGAATGACACAAAATCAATGTATAAATGCAAGATATTGAATCTATGTGGCTACCATGCATGCACCAATACGTCCACAAAGATGTGGACAGCTGCTGTCATTCAGTCTCTTAATCCCTACTCCTATATCTGTATCGCCACATTAGGCTATAAGATTTATTCAATATTTTCAGCATTTTATTTCACTATAATATGTAGCCTACTGAGTATGTAGTGTAGTACTGTAGGGTATAGGCCTATGTCTTTGTCGTATTACTATTGATGTCATAATAAGGTAGGCTATTACCTAATACCTACCAATCTGCAAAAACGAATTTATTCAACGAAACAAAAATGCGGTACAAACGAAGAAGACTCCTTCAAGTTTTTCTCACACTTTTACTTCTGTGGATAATTTCGTTAATTGCCATGTCGTACCATAAACGATCTGAATGGTCCGAAGAAGCCTTTTTTAAAAAGGTCAAATTCGACCAGGAAAAATATGTCCATGTGGATGATGAAGATCGTGGTGGTGATGGCCATATTCAGCATTTTGAACGCAGTTTAATTCGTGATGATTATGCACGGAATGGCATCAAAAACGACACGAGCAAAACTGAGCGCATATGGAACGAGGAAATTATATCACAAAATCCACGAGTCGAGTATAGGACTACACGATTAGAACCAAAAAGACAATATCTCGAACAAGGGATAGGCCTACAAGAAAAAGACGTTGCACAAACTACACAATTAGAACCAAGAAGACACGATCTCGAACAAGGGATACAAGAAAAAGAACTTGCACAAACTACACGATTAGAACCGAAAAGACTAGATCTGGAACAAGTCTTACAAGAAAAACAAGTGACACTGACTCAACTTGGAGAAATACACAAAGAACGAGTTGTAAATGGGAGAGTTTTCGGGGAAAATAGAATGGTAAAATCGGAACCTGTTGATGAAGAAATGAGAGAGGAGAGGATGGAAAGGCAGGAGCGACAACAGCGAGGGGAACAGAAGCAAACGAAGGCGGAAGAGGTGAGGAGTGCAGGCGTAGATCGACGGCACCGACTGGATCACAACGCCCCAGGTTGGTGAGCTTATACGTATAATTCTGTCACAAATATTTGCAATGTAAGTAAAGTACGTGGGCCTATAGTAATCTAAACGGAGACTTCAATGCGTCCATGACGGAGATCGAGGCTATGGAAACATCGTTTTTAATCGTCTAAAATCATAAATACATGTAAAGTACAGTTTGGGTTCTAACACGTGTTCGCCGACGCCGCATATACAACTCCTATAGGCCACATTGCTATAGTCTATATCTATACCCGAATACCAAATTCTCTTAGCATCTAGACTCGACCAACCCAGGGTGTCAACGCCCCCGAGGACGTCCACGTGCCATTCTGATCTACTCAAATATCCGCCATATAGCCCATATAAGATACATATGGGTTTCCTGTCCCTGGTCACTACGGTCACGTGATGACTTCGTGAGGAAAAATAAAAGCAATTAAGAAAAAGTAAGTAATGAAATACTGTGTCCTTTAGTAATGCATCATTCTTCATTCCACGGGAGAGAACGGCCGAGCAGTCATAGTCAACGAGAAAGAGAGAAAAGGCGGGTGGGAGATCAATGCCCTCAATCAAAACTGTGTCCTTCAACAAGGCATCATTAACCATACCGCATTTCCCACAGGTGAGTACGGCCGGGCAGTGATAGTCAACGAGAAAGATCTGACACCAGAACAGAAGCTAGAGTATGACATCGGGTGGAAGAACAATGCATTCAATGAGTACGTGAGTAACATGATCTCTCTGCATCGATCTCTGCCAGACATCAGGCCTAATGAGTAAGTGGGTACAGTATATAATATGGTGTTATATATGCGTCGTGGTTTTTTATGAATAATTTTGTTCTCGGCGTTTGTAGGCCCACGTAGTATAGCTAATTTACGCCCGGATGAGTAGCGTCGGACCAAAGTTAAACAAGTGGTTAAGACTTAAACATACGGCCGAGGGCCGATGGTCAGTGGAGAACATTGCATTGATTTGGGGGAAAAGTCACGAAGACTGAAAAATCATATAACAACCGACAACACATCCACTGCATTGCAGAATTTGCAGCCTCTGTTTATCATATGCGCCAGAGGCTCAAGAGTTATAGGTGAACCACATCGGACCAAATTAATGGTCAAAGTCTGGGTTTCTGCCAAGGTCATCATGGTGGGGGGAAATAGTCGCGAAGACTGAACAAACTCTAACCACCGACAACACTCCCACTGATTCTCCGCGCCTCAGTTTATCATTGACGCCAGAGGCTCCAAGGTAGGTGAACCACATCGGACCAAGTTAATGGTCAAAGTCTGTGGTTCCACCCACAATTGGACTGTATCCCTCTAATCCCTTTGTTGTACATTTTACAGACGTGACATTGGCCTACAATCAAGTATGCAATAGGCCTACCGTGATGTGGAACCACTGTGCATATGATAGAGTAAGTAGCGAACTATTATTGTGCGTTATATACTATTATTTTGCTAAAGGCCACTTTTAAGTATTTCAAGGATGAATACTAATTGAAGTACTTGAGGTAGCAGATACTTCATTTGGGACACTAATTTTGTAATCATAGGTTGTGGGTCGATCTGATACATTGTGGGTTCAATTACTGAAGGCATGACCTCTGCATACCCAGCCGTAAATTGGTATCCATGACAACATAGTTCTCAGCTTCTGTATTGTAAATGGCATGCAATATCTGTAATCCTAAGGCAACCACAGAGTTTGACCATTTACTGGTCCGATGTGGTTCTCCTGGGGTAGCAGTATACAAACCCAACGCTGACCACCCTATCAATGGCTGCTAATGATGTGTTTTGAGTCCCTTGATGCTTTCAGTTTCAGGTCATAGCGATAGCATTGTGCTGCGGGTACACTGCGGCGCTCCTCCGGGAGCGTTATTTTTATCCATTAGATTCCCATCTTAGTTTTAACGTCAGCAATTGTATTTCGCCTAACAGGCAGATCTTGATTTTTAAAATATTTTTAATAATTATGTAATACTCGTTTTTAATCATTGACTGTGTAGTTTTAAATGATGATGTAAATTAATAGCGGTCCACTCTCTGAGTGGATGATGGCTTACACTATTAATAATCTGATAAAAAAAACTCAAATTTTTCACCTATTGGGGTGAACGTTCGTGTTAATCTGTAGAATGTCTTCTTATAATGTTAAGGGCATATTGGACACCAATAGTCTCTCGCATGATGAAAATGAGACATATAATACGTCAAACAGCTAACATCCACATAGAGTATAGCATACTCATTACTCACTGCAAGAGTCTGGCCCAAACTTGACGATGGTTGAAACCACACCATCCTTCAGCTGGACCACTCGGCCGTCTGCCATACTCGTGTACAGTGTGTCTGAAATATCGTAGTTGGATTACAGCATACAAACGAAGACATACTAATAGCGCTATATGGTATACAAATCAAACAGTTCTAGAGTGGCATGAACGAGCCTAACATACAGGAACAGTATCCCTATTTCTTACCGCATGAATGTCACTAGACTCGTAACCACACCGTCCTTCAGCTGAACCACTCGGCCGTCCGCGCCATACTCGTGTACAGTGTGTCTGAAATACTTATGGTAGTTGGATCAAAGCATATATAAAGCAACATACACGTGAATCGCCTGCTCGAATCTATCATGGAGCGCAAGTGAATATCTGGATACACCAGTGTAGGTTTTTGCTTATTTGCTGATGTTGTCATGTTGATGCTTGTTTACGGAGGGGGGACATCGCCACTTACATACATGGTACTGCATTAAGCTTGATATGCTCCAAAGCCATTGCTTGCGACAGATATGAAAAACAATTGTGGGTTTGAAAAACACTGTGGGTTTGATCATGATAGGACAGAGAATCTTCTGAGTAGATGTAGCCAGACGTATCTCCGAATTGGTTCGGAGAGCCCACCTTCGGTAGCTAGGACACGTGTTACAGATGAGTGAGGACCATGTACCTAGGTGGATCCTGGACTGGAACCCTGGGGAGAGCTCACGTCATCGTGGCCGCCCCCGAACAGATCGGTGGATGCAACTTTGGGCGATCTACAGAGCTGCAAAATCCATTCTATGGAAGAGGCAGCAGTAATAGCCC
>WNLI01089424.1:0-10762 GCA_025802215.1 Wirenia argentea
CTCAGATAAAATTTGAAGTTAAACCGACAAGCGGTTTTTGAGAAGAAGATTTTTTAAGGAAATGTTGACGCGGACGCCGCGGACGCGGACGCGGACGCCGCGGACGCCGGACATCGCCCGATTGCAAAAGCTCAGCAGGTGAGCTAAAAATATATAAAATGCCGGTCATCAGCACACCTTCAGAACCAATTAAAAATATCCAGATAAACTGAATAATAATGTGTTAGAACAGACGATATTGGTGCACAACCTTGTAAATCGCTGTCTACACAAGAGACATGTCTCTAAATTTTTTATATTTTTTTCTGTGTGAATATATTTTTTTATGTTTCGTGGACGCTATTACGGACCGATTACGGATCAGAGATTTTACAAAGTTATTATTTTCATGCCAAAACTCATCAGTGATCACTTATAATGTTTTTGGTAGGCCTACATATTTTGCTATTTCTAATGACAATATCGTCATAGCGTTTGATTGTAGCCCATCCAGCATGTGTGAATCTACCAGCCTCCACATTGTCACCATTGGTGCACCAAATCGCAGCATCTATAATTACATATTCTCTATTGGGAAGAGGATGGTACCCGGTGTGGGTACAACTTATCTCAAACAGCCCTTTTCCCAAGTGTACTATTATGTAAAATCTATCATGTAAAAAAAGGAACATCAAATATGTTTAATACAATGTCACATAAAGGTTAACCAGGTACTCGGTAGACGCTAACCGGGTAGTAAAATGGCTAACAGTGCCAACACTACAGAGATAATGATCTGTATTCACAAGAGTCCAATAAGAGAAATTTTGTATTTACTCACCGTTAAAGAGCCAAGGCATGTCATATATCAGCAGATATGCTGAAACAAAAATGTGGAAACACCAAAAATGTTTTTTAATTGTAGAATTTTACGTATAGATCGCTTGTCACTATATAAGGAATACATCATTAATGCTACCACCATGCACGTACGAATATCACACAGCCACACAACCTCAATTGTCTAAGGAGAATCAACGCATGATGAAGTTCAACAGAGGTGATAATGTAAGACACCATGGAGAATACAGCAAATGCACACCAGATAAAGCACACATTTTTGTTGCGGGTTGGGAATGGGGCACATTTACCTTATTTTGAATCGATTATCTCCCTTTACCACTTATGACCATATAAGGTAATTTTGACCTACAGAAAGTTGTTTGTCAGTCAAAATTAATTCAATCTAGAAAATTATATTATAGATCTATGTTTGAAACACTGGGACGAACCTATAGTTGTATGTTCGCCAAAATCGTGACGTCATAAAAAGCAAGTCAAAAAATTAAAAGACTGGGCCTTATCCCTGTAATTTTTGTCGTCAATGGAAATACGATAAAGAACCCGTATGTTACTTACAGGATCTCCATGCAGCGGCGTTCCTAGTATCCTCTATTGGTACCAATCGCATACATTTGCCATGATAGGTTGGGAAGTAAAGCTATGTATTGTAAAGGGCTCGCTTATAGTTCAATGCTTGTAGTTCAAATATCCCCTCGCACAGCCATGATGCCACAAAGACATTTATCGGATTATGGGCCCAAAAATGCACCATATAAATGTCGCACTTAAAGGCCATCTTTCTACTTTCCCGCTATAGTATTAGAGCAATAGGTGGCGAAAAATCATGAAATAGTTTTTCACTATTTTTTGTCGAAAATCTAAATTTGGTACAGAAATAGCCCGATGGTATATATGACATTACATTTGTAGCAAAAACACCGGCATCCCTAATTCTGCGGCCATTAAAACTTCGACCATGTTTGCACGCCTATTTAAATTGTCCAGGGCCATAATCCCCACTGAATATACACCCATTAGAAACGGCTATCAATTCCTGATACACAGATATCAAAATTATAAAAATTGGTCACGTATGAGCCGAGAAATATCCATTTTAATATAGGTAGGTGAAATACGTTTTTACGGAAAATTCGCTAATCCCGGAAGTCTCAGGACCATTACTTTTTTTTTAATGGTTTGCGTAATATTTTACATTGACAAAAATGAAATCAGGGGTGTTGTACTAATTGGGAAAGGGTGTTGTTAAGCAGGGATGTTACTGTGTGACTGGCACAAGAACCAACATGCTATACTGCATGACGTAATACTGTGTGACTGGCACAAGAACCAACACGCTATACTGCATGACGTAATACTGTACAGTAACTAATAATGTACTCACACAATATTCCCGGGTAGTATGACTTGAAGCAGGCAATGATGAATCGTATCAAATCTAAATCCTGTAAAAAAAAATCATCATCATAGGCTGCTCAACTTTAAAAGTATACATGTACCGCAAATATATATTCGATCGATTTGAGCCTAAATTTGCAATCGATGAACAAAGATTGATCCTGTTAAATACAAAACAAAATGTGACTGGTACTCAGTGGTAGAAAACTAGAAATTACTGAATTTGACAAAATTTGAACACTTCCAGTGGCTCACACAGCAAGTGGTTAATTCTCTATCATATAGTGCAAGGTGGAGACGTTACATCCTCTGAACAATACACTAGTGTATCGCAGTTTACTTTAAGACGTTAGTCGCTGGACAAGTCACATCCTCAGAACAATAGACTAATGAATTGCAGTTTACTTTCCCACTATATATAGTGGCTGGAACGTCAAGCAAAGTGAACACAGTTTTTTATCTTATGGACAAAAATTGCCACTTAAACACACTGCACTTGCATACTGCATGCAATTGTTTATTCGTACGTACGTCAACCCCTTCCGTCGTTAGTCACCACCTCCGTAGAACTAAATTAGTATTTTGTAGGAATTTGATATTTTAAACATGACACAACTCACATAATTGCTAAGGCCTGTGTTTGACATGTCGAACAGTATCACAATTTTTTCAGTCGGATGTTCCCAGTAGAAAGACTCCATTAAGTAGGCAAAAAACAGCTTTGATTCAGCCAACAGGTTCAAGTCTTTGCGGTATTTGCTTACTTCCACCCATACTGTGGGGGAAATGAAAAGATGTAGACCTACAACATTCTCAATTGGTCAAAATATGCTTCATCCGGTTTTATTCTAGAGAACCTTATTCTGTAGAACCTTACAAAATTAACATACTTGGAACAAACATGCAATGTCAATTTTTTATACAGGTTATTCATCTTTTGGGCATTCCTTGTTGAAAATGTTTGACAATGCGCATGAAAAACTAGGTAACCCAGAGATATTTCTATGCCATACGTAAGTACATTTGCAAAATGGTATTGCTTAATGCAAAATTTTGCTCTCACTGTTGTTTGTTTATTATTCAAAATGTTGAATATTGTCTGACTAATGCTAATATATGTAACATGTATATCACATTTTTTTCAGTTAGACTTCCCAGTAGAAAGGAGGCTAAAGCAGCTGTGGGGAAATGATAATATCGATTATATAAATATATACAGTATTGATTTATATACAGCATTTGGTCGTTCCAACGACCTCTCACGAAATATTGAGGTTCATACCGGTAGTCAGGCGGCTATGGAACTGCAACAACCCATGAGCTGCAGTGACCACACAAGCACATAGTTAGCTAAAAGCATCCAAATAAAACCATCGAAATACCCAGTAGCCCTGTGGTCTGAGACTACCAGATTAATAGTGGGGCTGCCTGGGGGTTGATCACCAGTACTTAGCATGACGGGCTACCAGTTTAAAACACTCGTGAGGCTACTAAAAATATTTTTGGACTTCAGGAATTTTGAAAGCCAGTACCTCAAATGTCGAAGATGGTACTAGTCTTATGGTGAAGCCTTATAAGTACAGCACAAGCCTCTTTCTGATAAAATCATTGTCAGTCAACATTCATTCAATTTCAGCTATTGAATCACTTGTCAAACTTTTGAGTTTTGACAGCTAAACATGAAACATCGCGCATGCACAATTAAATCAATTAAATCAGAAAATCCAGTGGGAGATTGCCGTCACCAAACATTTGGTTAATTTCTTACTTTGGCCATTTGGAGATTGTGGGCTACCATATTTTATGTTGCGCTACCAGTTTTTAAATCATGGAACCCCTGGGACTACCTGTCTGACAGAATCCCGAAAAATAATTCGAGCCCTAGAAGCACCTCAGTCCTCAGTTTTACACCCAATATGAATCACGCTCATATCTCACATGTGTGGCACAGGACATTGTAAATGGTTCATGGTGTGGTGGTTAGAGCGGTGGCTTATCGTCCAAGATGTTTTGGGTTTAAAGTCTGTACATATGTAGATATTTTTATGCGGATTTCTACAACAATTTAAGACGTATGTACATGGCGACATGAACAAACGTGAATTTGTGGTACAGAAAATGTTTTGAACGCTCATTACACACCATACTGTATTATGCCCTTTACGACATTTTGGCACCTATAATTTACTGTTGGTGTTGGCCAAGGGTGGTGCTAAGGGGGTCGTGAGTCATCTTGTGCGCACAAATTTTCACTCTTATTTTGGACGCGCGCACGGATCTTGTGCGCAAAAAATATGCTCTAAAAGCCTGAAAAAATACCCAAAAAGCCTAAATTTTCTAAACATCTGGGGAGACCCTTTTCAGTCTTATATCGCACGTGAACAAATTTTCTCGAAAAGTCAGCCACCCCCAGAACAAAATCCTAGTGCCGCCCCTGGTGTTGGCACCAGATATTCAAAATATCATAAGATATATGGTACATACATATTTAGGCAGTTTTGGCACGTTGCGCATGAAGTATATACATGATTTTAATTATGCGTTTATAACGAGCATGGATATTACAACAATACACATGATAACTAGCCAAGTTGCAGTGAATTTGGCTATCATTATATTGACAATTCAAATGCCAATAATAGAAATCACAAAATGTGCCAAGAGAAATAATTTTGTACATGTATGCCATGGTTTGTTCAACACCTAGAATTTGAGATAACATATAGAATAACATATAGGTAACACATAGAATAAAACATATAGAGTAAATAAATAGTAAATTAAAGGAATGTGAAAAGGTTGGAAAAATGACCAAAAATGACCACGTTAGTGTAGGGAAGGAATGTCCCATATGGCTGATATTGTGAACTATTCACTCTACAACCCATTATACAGTATACATAATATAAAATGTAAACCCTGATTTCTCTGTAGAAGTCAGGTTTCCGTAGCTCAGTTGGTAGAGCATCTATCCGGTAAACAAAACGTCGCGGGTTCGGATCACGTCGGACACTCTGATTTTGTTTATCAGTTTTCTGTTAAATTTAATACGAATAATGTAAAATGTACTTACAGATTTGGCTTCCATCTTTATCAGCCTTGTGAAAGTACATGCCATTTCGTTCCCACAGAATTGGGGGTATACTGCTTGCTGTTTTATCTGTCAAAACATGTCATTACACAATGCACAATCAAATTTAGGTTCTTTAGTAAAGAAAAATTTGCTGGTAGAATTTTCTATACCTTTTTGCACATCACTGGCTCAAACGCGGTAGTAGACATAGCATCATGTTGCCATTGGATATTCCGATGGGTAGGAAGAGGGGTGCTTATTCTTGCAGTATGAACCCGCAGCCGAAGGCCTGTCAAATCATGTCGATTAACAGACTGGCCATTACACCAATAGCCCACAATCGTACAAGTCAATGGCATGCCACAGCATGTCTACAAGATCAGAGAGAAGGGGTACATAATATTGCGCGTTTTGTTTTCTTCCAACAAACATAATGTTACAATTAGGTGAAATTTATCATTGTAATACTCAGCATATCATACTAAACTGTAAACTTTTCAATTTTTTCACTATTTATGACATTTCGGACTTTTTGTCGTTTTTTTCTACGCACGAATAAAGTACGAAGTACAACTCCACGAGATATAGAGCTAGACAAAACACTGTATCTGCAAAACATTTGTAAACATTAACAACACAATTGGGCAGCATGGAGATTTTATTGCTTTTACTCGGAGATTTCCGTAGCGAGTCGTAATTCCAATTGATGTATTCAGCCAATGACATTATCAATGTTTGTTTACTTCTTCATAAAAAAATAAAATTTCATTGGTTAACCAGCGATCACGATGCCAGCTTCGTAAATTTCCAGCCTTTGACGTGATTTGACAGTTTGGGCAAGCCAGGAAATGGAATTTCACTTTGATTAAATTCGTGCATTTGACATGAAAAAAGCATGTAGTGTGAACGCTGTAGTGTACCTCGTACAGTATATGTAATTACGTATCCATAAATTTACTTATGTAATTTGAGTGACATGCAAACCACGTTCAAGAATAACATCGTCCAAACAACAACGACACACACTAACTAGACTTGCCAAAAATATGTCAAAGCTATATTTATATTATATTATTATCCTACCTCGTATATCCATTTCCTTACGCCACTTGATTGACTCGTCCATAAGGGAGACCATTTAGGAAGACATCATGGAAAGCACACACTAGACTTGGGAAACTTATGCCAAAAATATATCAAAAACTATACTCTTATCCTACCAGACGTACCTCGTATATCCATTTCCTTGCGCCACATGAGTGACTCGTGCGTAAGAGAGGCCATTTAGGAAGACACCATGGAAAGCACACACTAGACTTGGGACACGTGTCATGCCACAAATATGTCAAAACTATATTATTATTATTATCGACTTTATCGTACCTCGTATATCCATTTCCTTGCGCCACTTGAGTGACTCGTGCATAAGGGAGGCCATTTCTGTAGACTTGTACGTCGGTCGCATGAACTTGGTTACGTAATAATCATCGTCTTTGATTTTCTGTGTGTCCCTCTCGTCATACACGCCATTCTCCAAGTTTTCTGTTGAGGATATGACAAGTATAAGAATTATAAGCATAAATGTGTGACTTAAAATGCACTTAAGTTTATAGGATTTATTTGTGGCGCCTTAAAATTAGCCTGCAAGGGGGACATTTAAATAGATATTAAAGGTGCCAGTAGTCTAATTAATACAACATGCGAGTATTAATCAAGGATGTATGTTTAATTAAGATGCCATATTTAACCTTTACTGATGTTTACTCCGATGATGACGACATTAAACGCCTCAGCCTCCTCCCATTTCCATGACTGATGAGACGCCTTTTTTTACATTATAATAAGCATCATCACGGGAATTCGAGGAACAATAACTAGGAATTAAAAAGCTTAACTGGTTTTTGCATTTTTGCGGGCTCTAAATCATATCAATCTATTTATTGTAGTATTGAAAAGAAAAAACTTACCTTACACGGTCTGAGAGGGTGATGTAATCCAATGATATTTACTTTTTAAAAAAATTACTTTTCAAAATTGACAGCGACAACTCGGCATCCATCTTTGCAGCTGTTAAACTGTCATGACCTTGAATCTCGAAAAATAGGTCAAAATATGTGTGTTCCACTTATAATAACACTAATCACTGTGGGGGAATCGATGTGCTGCACGCCACCGAATGCGCTGTACAAATGCGCCGCACGCCAAATATTTTTTTTATTAGTTTTTGGTAAATGGGCAATATTAGGAGGGTGCACAACATTTTGTCAATAAAATTTTTTCAGTAAACCATATACGTAATATAGCACCGAAACTTCCATGATCAGAGAAGCTAGCTGATGACCGGCATTTTTTATCTTTTTTTCTGTGTGAATATTTTTTTATGTAATATAGTCTGTAATAGGACTCACAGTATCTGCGTACCTGTCATCAAGAAGGGAATTATCCTTTGAATGTTTTCGAGTTATTGAACTGTTAATTTAGATAAAATCCGTTTAGTCCTACGTGAGTCCAACGGTCACCATGATGGTAAAGTCGACGAAAAATAGGCTGTGACCTCGACCTTTAGTAACGTTAGGAGTAAATAATAATATTCGAAACCAGAATGAGTAAAATTATAGCCGGGACCGAGGCCGGGGTTATTCAATGGACACAATTTAAGAAAGCACTTGTTCCAGTTTATAAATTATTTCGACGGCCGGCCTAGGCTTATTGTTCCTATTAATGTAATAATAACTTTATTCACCCTCACCCTCCTTACGAGTTTTGGGTGTAGCCTGTAGCCTAATTATTTACAATATGTACAACTGTAATCAGATCTATAAACATAATCCTATACTGTACATTGTACAATTGCCGCAATGA
Source organism: Wirenia argentea (assembly GCA_025802215.1). NCBI lineage: Eukaryota > Metazoa > Mollusca > Solenogastres > Pholidoskepia > Gymnomeniidae > Wirenia > Wirenia argentea. Next base: position 8,174 of record WNLI01089424.1, read on the forward strand.
TCTCCGCAAACATCAACATTTCAGTCGGTGAAAAAGAAATAAGTTAGCCAAAGTCTTCTCACGTGGCACGAGGCAATATCAATATTACACAATATATGTAACTCACATATATAGATATCTGTCTACAAAAGGATTCGCCTTGGACCGACTGACGCATATTCATTTATATATGGCTATTGTGGTTATTTTATATTTTATATGTGGTTATTTTATAAAAAATAACCATGAGAAAAAATATGAATACACACCCAGTCTCAACTCCCAAGTCAACTCCATGACGTAGGCTACTCACTGTAACATTACATACTATATGGCGAACTATATGACGAACTAGCCTATTGTTTTATGTGGGGCTGTAGATGAGTGGGTCATAATTTTTAATACATTATAGCTAGTGCAAGGGCATTGGTAATAAATTATAATTTACAAGATAATATATCAGCATAATTATTAGGCAACTCAAAATCCTGTATACGCCCCTGATCACATGATGTATAGTTCAGAGAGTAAGTTGTGAATTATCCTTTCTATACTAGAATTTGGTACTATTCATAAAGCATACAAAAATATTGCTCACTAGAGTTTTCATACGGCCGGCAGAATAGCTGTCGGTTAACGTTAGCACTTCCATTTATTTGGGATCCATGGTTGTCATGTGGTTTCGAATGTTGCGGATGTATAGATTGGGGCGTATAACGATGTGTTACTTGTGGTCTATAGTATACCATGGTGAAACTCTACCACTCGTGACATCTGAGTTAATGTGCGCATATATAACTTTGGTGCTTTCTTTTACTTTTACTTTACGATGTCCACCGTACTTCATTTGGACACAATATTCCATTTCATATAGTACAATATTTATAATGATTCATATATCCCCAGCCACCGCACGAGTCAGTGCCGTATAAAACCGCCATACAGAATCGCCGTATCCTACTGAGTTCATCTGAGAGCCGTGACAGTCTATCCCACCAAGTTAGCTATCTTATCTTACCATACCTTTTTTTATTAATTCTCGATGAGTGTACCTAGCAGAGCTAATTTACGCACCGGGTGAGTCGCGTCGAACCAAACAAGTGGTCAGGGTTTGCGAATCACCATGCCTCAAATGACTCGCCATAAAGCTGAGGACGCCAAGGATTATAAAAATCCCAAGTGTAAAGGAGAAATCGATGGAGAACATTGCCTTGGTGGGGGAAAAAGCGGACTGAAAAAACCCTACCCACCAACAACGCTTCCACTGATCCTCCCGCGCCTCAGTTTATCATTGACGCCAGAGGCTCCAAGGTAGGTGAACCACATCGGACCGAGTTAATGGTCAGTCTACTATACTAGAGCATGAGATGTGCCAGATTCAATACCATGTCTAAATATTACAATGCACTGCACGAGTCAGCGACGTATACGACCGCCATACAAAACCGCCGTATACTACTGAGTTCATTTGAGAGTCGTGATAGTCTCACCCACCAGGTTAGAAACGTCCTTGTAAAGTTGGAATCTTTATACTATGACAGAGTGGTGCAACTGCAACGCTTTGTGCTCTAGTAGAAAAGATCCCCGGTTCATTGCCAGAAAAATATCCTTTGGTGTATATTTATTATGTTCTACATGGTGTCCTTAGACAAGGCATCTCATGGTAACTACCTCTGTAGAAGTGGGTATTAATCTATATTCTTTGTAAATGGAGTGGGTTTTTTTCACTGTTTCCTGGGTACAAAGATATTTCCTTGCCTCAGTTTACCAATCGTGTAAAATTGGTACCAATCATGCATACAGAGTTATGTACAGTTCTGAGAAGTAGAAATGTGTATATAATTATTATAACTATACTATACATCGTAAAGGGTTGAATGTTCGGTACTTATAGATCATAACTTCACACTGACATTTGGGTCATGGGTTCCAAATATGTCATTATATGTGGCATATACATTTCACATTTTACTTTAATTTAAAAACGTAAATTAATGTGTGCTGTAAATGTAGATTTATTGTGAACATTTCCACACATTAATATCTTTAGTAATCAAATGTTGTTGTCACATTACAACTTTGTACTTTGAACAAAGATGATTATGTGTATTTATTGTGTGCCAGTTGAATACCGTACAGACTCAACTGTCAGACATTTGTTAAGAAGAGATTCCTGCTCGAGGGTGGACATCCGACAAAATACCTTCTGGTAGCTATAATTATTTCACACATTATTATATAACCATGTATTTCTATTGTGACAGTTGAATACCGTGCAGACGCAACTATCCGACATGGTCCAGGAAAAGGAGAGATTTCTGCTCGAGTTACAACTGCTCAAGATAAAGTACGAGAGGGAAATACAGGTGTGTACTGTGTAGTATATATACTAGATTATGCTCGCAACACCATATCATACTAAATAATATATAAATATGTGCATATCGTACTACAAATTCACATTTGTCCATGCACAAATGACCCATGAAAAATCCCTGAATTCGCACGAGTAAAACTGATTACTTCTCAGACAGGGAGATAACCACTGTGACCTGCCCACATCTATCGACAAAAGGACCTTCAGAATGTCATTGGGATGTCAGTTGACAC
>WNLI01089535.1:0-10762 GCA_025802215.1 Wirenia argentea
TTACATTACAAAATTTGGGGGAGAATAATTCGCCGGCGAATAATTACCCGGGGAAAAAGTGTAATGTAAACGCAACTATAGATATTTATGTTGGTCTATTCACTCTAGATATTGAATATTAAAGATACTTTTTTTTCACAAAATAAGCGTGGGGAATTCATTTCACGTCAGTCATCACACGATCGAAACGAGTAAAATCACTTTTTTAATAAATGTGTAATTTGTAACAAAATGTAAAATATATGAATGTCATAAAAAGGATACAGTATTCAAAAATATTTTGTGTATATTTGTGAGTATTCACTAAATATGGAATTAAGTAGGGATTCATGGTGTACAAACTGTCAGGAGCACTACGCCGAAAAAGTGGTTCCGGACCACATGCTGTCGATTTCGACGCAAAAATCACAAATGAGCCGAATTCACTTGACATAACAGTCACATGAGCAAGTCCAAGAGTAACATTACAGTTACATGACTGTGTCTTCTGAGCTATTTTCATCTGAAACTTGTCAAATTGTCAATCGCTACAAAAACATGGTCACACACAGTGTGAGGCCTCAAAAATTAGTGCAATTTGTGTGTATCTCATGTACGTTGTACAGTGTACACCCTAGTAAGATCCATTTGATACTTGGTTTGGAATATCAAAATAAGACCCAAAAAACCTAAGATATACCATTCGTCATCCACATCGGCACATCCTCAGTTATCAAATTATCATAAAACATTGGTTACCGTACATCATCTACCAAATCATCACAATCCGACAGTCACAGTACAATGAAAATATATTGTATTCATATGAGTTAATCAGTTAGGCATTATCTTTATCAAAAAAGTGTTGCATTAAAAAGAATAAAATACTATGTACATTATAATGCGCGTTTCATAAAAAAATAGGAAGTGAGCATTAGAAAAACGGACTGATAAGTGCATACGACATTTGGGATTTTTTCTTTCTAAGTAACAATGGTAATCAACAATATAGGATGAAAAAGATGTTGGCAAATTCGCGAAATCGTCGATAGTGGATGTTTTTATCAGAAAATAACAAAGGTATGATAAGTCATAATACACATTAGAAATCAATGATAAATCCGATAAAAATCATAGGCAATTATAGTGCGAAATGACATATAATTGTTTAGTGATTTAAATGTGTATAACTATATAATTATGTGCATGTTAATCACTACCCATGTTTTATCATCACCCAAAAAATGAATATAAACAATTTCTTTTACACTGATTGGAGATAATGCTATATATAACGATAAAACAAAACACGAGTGCTATCTCTAATATTGTTAAGCAATTACGAATCTTTTATATTCATTATGTGTCATTGTGCGTGATAAATTAATTTATACGAGAAAGGCGATTTCCATCAAACAATTACGTAATTTTATTAAGACGTGTTATCATTGAAAGAGGTGGTAATGAGGATTACGTGTTTCAATCAACAGAGTCACCTTGACAATATCATCGCCAGGTCAAAGCATTGAGAAGCCAAAAAGTGTAGAAATGTCCAAAATTGAGAAAAAGCTAAAATTGAATCTGCCTTGAAAACGGAACGGTCTTGGGTCTAAAAGTAACATGGAAAATCAAAGGATTCAACATTTGCAAGCAAATTACTTAGACTTTATACATCAGAATGCCTGGATCTTGGAAAAGTGGTTACAGAATATCCAACATGTGTTTATGTGCAAATAAACCTTCTTTTAGGGTCATTTAGGGTTATTTGGGTCACTCAAAAATCAGGAATGGCTGCAAAGTACTTCACGTCAACGTGCACTAGTATATGTATGCACCAGAGTTGATAACAAAGAGTTGACCCAAAATCGAATATCAAAAATCTCTCAAATTCACTCAAAATTGACTTCAAATGTCTTATTATCAAAGACCAGTACCAAAGCATTAATTTCAATGATGAAATTATTCCAGCTGAAATGGTAATGTACCTTTGTCCTTTGTACATGCAAATGTCGTGCAGCACATAACTTAAGAGGAGAAACAATCAAGATCTGAAATTGCCATTGAATATTATGCGGATGGCCATAAGCTATCACTTTAAATATCGAAAAATGACTCTTGATTAGAGGGATAATTTTGAATTTGAATGCCGTGCTGTATGGTATGCAAATATAGTGCATAAATTAGTGTAACTATTGACCAGTTTAGATTTCTTAAATCAACATAATTAGATGTAAATAACTAATATACTGCGACTGACCCTATCTCACTGACCAGACAACACAATATGCAGAAATATGTGCATTTTATGCAATTGATTATGCATTACGTGTGGGTCGATTGCGCATTTTTAATACCAGTTGTTAATTATCTTTTATATATATTCACTGCAAAATGAAAATTCATGCAAGAGAATCAATGTGCGAGAATGGCAAAGTACTCTAATATATGGTAAATACGCCACTTTAGGAGAATTAAAATGAATTACATAAACGCATACTGTCGCATAGCACAGTGAATAAATTTCTCGTGTAATTATCACAATTATGCTTGAATAATGTATATAAATGTAAAAAGTCACCTCAAGCAATATTATATTATGATTTTTTTATGAGCTCGATCACAGCCAAACTATACGTCATGTATATTTGTACAAATAATTATACCCACAATGTTTAGCTTTCCAATGCAAATATTTTTCTGCCATATCCAAATTCCAGTGTTTAAGCCAAAGGCAACATTCGCTGAAATACTGATTACCCAAGCATTACATCCTGGTATTTACCCATTGGGGGAGTACTGGCAGTACTTAGCTCTTTCAAACAGACGCCATTCAAAGTCTTCTTCAATCTTCCATACTGTAGTAGAAATTCACAATAATGCGTTTAAACTGTAGTTATCGAACCAGTGGACCGCGCCATGGAACGGAAGTTCAAATTATTCCATAGAAATAACGGGTAGTTTTGTGTGCAAAGAAGGGGAGCCCAGAGCTAAGATCGATGACAATAGTGAGCCTAGTGTCATCATATGTTAGTGCAGCGGTGATCCCATAGATTCATTCACTCCAATGAACAGCACCCATTCAGTCGTTCTCGCAGGAAAATGGGAAGAATAGAAAATACCAAGGATAATTTCACAGAACTTTTGACAGAACTTTAAATAGTCCGGGTTTTACGTGCAGCCATGCAAATTGCAAAGGATCAAACTGTTATATTTCCTTTAGTAAATTCACAAACTGTTATTGAATGTTCTCCAGAGTTCATTCAACATGCATCACTGCATCTAGTACCGTTGTCAGACTGGTTACTGGATACATGAAATCTGTTACATTCAAGGTGCATCTAATGCCGCTATCAACTTGTCACACTGGTCACTGGATACATGAAAACTGTTACATTCAACTTGCATCTAGTACCGTTGTCAGATTGTTCACTGGATACATGAAAACTGTTATATTCAAGGTGCATCTAGACTCTAGTGCCGTCTAGTCAACTTGTCAGACTGATTTGATTTGTTTGCATTTGGATCTGGAGGCAATCGGATCCGGTTCGTTTCATGCCATAATTCATTGATATACATATTTCGTACAATGGCTTCTTTTTATGTAGCCTAAAGTGGCGACCAGATGGAGGAAGCTGAGGTTTACAGACTTTTTGCAGAATCACTTGAGTGGATGTAGACCATTTAATGTTTATGGTAGTCGGTAATAATATGAGTATTGAGTATAATCAATAGTGGTGTTGAAAGAATTAATATGGCTTGTTTTTATGATCGGACATCCTTACATTGATGAGAATACATAATAATGATCCGTTATCACACTAAAGTAATAATATTAGGGTGTGGGTTGTCATGCTGTATAAAAATTACTAAAAAAACTCCTGAATGTTTTCTATGATGAAGGGAATCATAACCATTACACTGTAATATAATGTATTAAACTAAAGTGGTATCACATTAAAATCATGATAAAACATCGCACAAAGCACATTAACGCCAGAAAGTAACAGACGTTCAACATAAAAAACACAAAAAATCCATAATATAAAAACATTATGGGAACAGGAAATCTATTAGATCAAAAAAGCGAACAGTAAGTCAGACTCTGAAAACCGACAGTTCAGATGTTCTGATGGGCTAATGACTGTCATAGGTTAACAATTCACGTTGCCTTGGTTATAAACATAACCGCCGTCATGACATAATAATCATCACCTCATGACATCAAATGTATTTTCATGGAAAGATAAGATAACGACAGAATTTTGTTAGTGGAGTGATGTTCATCGGAAGTATAACTGTAAAGTACACAACATCATCCTACTCAAAATAGTTGGATTTGTAATCCTAAGGTCGTGGATTCAAATCCGGACAGAACTTAAGTTAGAGAGAGTGTTGTGCACACACAAATCGTCATTCGCGATCAACATTAAACCCGAGGTACGTGCGACTAGTAATTCTTCATGGTACTAAACAACAAACTTTGCTTTACTTTTTTTACTTTATCATGTCATCAAGATACTATACGTGCTCACTGCTCAGACTATGCACTACGACTGTTCAAAATTATGCTGAGCAATAATAGACATAGCATTAGTATGGGACGATGGAATGGTGCGTGAATTTTGTTCTTGGATATATATAGGTTTTAAAAGTTGAAGTGGAACACACAAGAGGAATTGATCGCTCCATGAACAATATTGAGGAGATGCCATAGCCCTCATCCCGATACTTGGCATCATACTGCACCACACACCACACTGCCCCGATGGCAGCACTATAACACGATGCGGCACTATAACATGATGAAGCACTATAACAAGATACAGCACTGATAGGGTTCTAGCCTGAGGACACCATATCTCATCATTATCAGCACAGTGGCAGTGACGCGTGTGACTGGGGCTATACAAAGCTCGCTCCATCCGCCGGTTTCTCCGCCGCTATCTCTGATCAGCACTAATGGCCTGCTAGACGGCCTGCATGTAATTACGCCGCTGACACTTTGTCAACCCTGGATTACGTCCAACGGCGGCGTTTCTAAGCCTTCATCACGAAACTTTGCCATCAAACTTGATGGAACAATGCGTTATTGAGACGATAAAGTGTCGCTGAGACAACAGGGTGTGACAAGACAACTATTGATTAGGTGATACATAATCATGATAGCACAAAGGGGACAAATTACATACTTTATACTCACTACAAAGGACACAAACGAAGAAGAGACCCACATGAGAATGAGAAGAAGGCTGCTGGAACAGTCAGTTCTGAAGGACCAAGATATATAGATACTGGAAAATATACATTTTTACAAACTCCGTAAAATAACATGGAAATTCCAGGTAATAGCAGGTATTGGCAAGCAACATGTGTAAAAAAAAGTGTAAAAAAGAACACAATGTAAACAAGAGTTGTAACAGGTATAGTTGCGATACAACTTAGAAGTACACCCACCTCGGACAAAAAATTAAACGGAAAGGCTATATAATAAAATAAATATATTCCCATAGCAACCACTCATCTGATATGGCTCAAATTACTCAATAACCTTCTTCCTAGGTGTTCGCGAAAAAAAAATACACTTCCAGTCAACCACTGTCCAGTATTCATGAACCAGATTCAAGGTGATGTGTGTCCATTTGTGTAGTCACTAATACGGAGCCATGGACAGAGAAATGAGATTAACAATAGAATTAGGTTACAAAATCATGGCGAGCTGAGGTTCGGTGTTAATTACTCAGTGAATTATCCCCGAGGACTGATTGAATTATACGTTCGGAACATGGACTATATTCTGGGAACTCGGGAACAAAATCGGAACATGGGAGTAAATTCTGAGGTGTCGGAACATCGAGTAAAATCATCCCCCGGCACAACAAGACTAATCGTTTAATGATAGGGTTCCGCGTATCTCGGATGTCAGGTCTGAGTCACGACTCTCGCGGTAATCTCGAAATTGTGAGTGATTGCAAAATGGCAGCAACAGGAAGTTGGGCTATAGGATGACTCCCGATCCCGAGTATACCGTAGATGTAAGGACTAGCGAGTAACAACCGAGACAGCAACTACTGCATTGGTTGTCATGGAGCAACTGCTTTTGTCCCAACGAATATACACAGAGTCATGTAACACATGATGTGTATAGTGTATACTAACTAACTGCTGAAATCATGTATCTAATGAAGCAAAGCGACATTTGAAGCCTCAGAGTTCAACAAAATCATCTAAGGGTAAATATACTTTATAGGGCCTATACTAGTTTAGTACTAATCACTTTTTTCAACAAACGACATCAGTTTATCGATCTGATGTACTGTATGTCAGCCTGTCAGGCCGTCCGCCCTTTTGGAATATAAACAATGCTAAATACAAAATCATTTTTCAATCACCGTGACATGCATAAACTAAAAGATATCAAGTCGCATAATCAGATGCATAATAGGCTCCACATCTCGCTAATTGTCAGCATAGAGCGATACTACGAAGATAACAATAGTCAGTCAACAGCAACATCGCCGACATCTCTATATTTCATACTAAAGCATACAATACCCCCACGCTTCCAATCTCGTCCCTCAATCAGTTATGTCTCGCAGTTAAGCGTAACTGATGATGATATATGAAACTTGAAAGTAACCGATCAATGCAATGTATAGCCCTAAATCAATCACAATTTTCACAAATAGAATTCACCATTTAGTAGGATTTACCCAACGACGCCTGAAGTGTTATATATGGGACCACCGGACCACCGCAGTTAGCGGGGTTTTTTCTTGGCCATGTATTCGACAGTCAGGGTCGATTATTCATCATACGCTGTATTTAGCAATCTAAGCAAATACAGTATTATGGCATGGATTTGTACAAGGAATCAATAAAGAAATCAATAAAGATTATCAACTTTCACTTCTCCCCGTTTTCATAGGCGATGAGAAATCCTTTGACAGAAAAAAACAGACACCTTTTCAAAGACGTCCTTGGAAACTTAGACGATTTATGTTCCTTTATGAACATCAATGATCAAACCACAGAAAAAAGTTAACTAGCTAATGTTCTTCGAAACATCAATGCTATTGAGTAGTGGCTATAAAGAACACTTTGAAAGAAGACAAACACTTTGATAGAAGACATTGTGGAAAGTTGAAAGTGTATTATATTGCAATTTGAGGGATGGTATACGGTACATACTGGTACTGTGTGGTGGACTGGTGGTTATATTCTGAGAATAAGACGATTATAGTCCAATCTTCATATATAATTCAAAGGAAGAATGTACTATATTAAAGGAAAGTATGGCTGTAAAGTGTAAACTCTATACTACATATTGATCCTGCTCGATTGTTCTGGTCCTTGATATCAGGTACGTATGCGTTCGCTCTCCGATCTTTGATTGTAACACAAAGCATATTTATCCCTAAATATGTACACAAAGATAACTGGTTAAATACAGTTGATAAATGCGGTGAGTGTATGTGTGTGTGTCTGTGTGTGTGTGTGTATTCTCATTTATAACTTTACTGTAATATTCATATAATGAGACCATGACAATAAAGTGGATAACCAGGTTACATCAAACGCGAGTTGTATGAAGGCGTATAAAAGGGGAAATGAATCATGTATACACGAATTTGTAACGTCTAGATGCTCGACTAAACCCGGTAAATCTGCCAGTTCATTTGACCAAATAAACCATGTTTATTATGCGGGATATTGATCGAAACATGTGCCATAATTTGGCGTGCTTAATCACGATATTGCAATGTATAGTGAATTAGTGCCGAGTACGCATGGGTAGGTTTTTATTATGAAAAAAAAATAATCAGAGAGACAGGTCTGGTCGACTTGCACGTGTCTTAAAAGTTCGCGGCGTGTACCCGGCGCACAAGTGTGAATTAAGTCGTGATTATTTCATGTTAAATTATTCAATATTCACTGTGTGATTTATCTTCGTTAGGCTTCTCTGTTTGTACTAATGATGTGGTTCAGGCAGCGGAATAAACGTTCAAAGTGTTTCGCAATTACTATTCTTTATAAGTTAAATGCAGTGAATGACCTTTATGTCTTTCAAGCGGATTGTAGATTGGCCTTTGAGGAATAGGAAATATCACACCGTAGTAAAAAGATTTGTGATTCTCATCTAATGATTATCTTGTACAGGTCGTGTGACCTTCAGCTTCCAGACGATAATGGCATCGTCGGCATGACCTTCAAATGTAACAACCAAGATCTATAAACACCTGCAATAGTGCATATCGTAGTACTGTACATATAGGCCATTGTACTGCACAGCAAAGATGTGTCGAACATTATTAAAAACTTTCCTGTGTTTCAAACTTTCCAAAATCGTACAGTTTCCTTATACTCTCCGTAATTTTTAAGATCATTCTCATGTGGTCCATTACAATTTCAACCAAACAAAATCAAGTCTTCTATTTATATCGGTTTATTCCACAAAGCCATTCGGTAATCGGTATCATGTGGAACAGTCTAAATCAGACCGCCCAAGGAGCCCTTCACATAAGTCTGTGATACTCATATCAATACAGGGGCAGCGGAACAGGATGCGAAATTATATCTACGTACTGTCAAAGCAAACCATATTCCACGAAAACCAAGTCGGAAGTCAGTCAAGTCACTGAGACTATCTACGTATTGTCAAAGTTCAAACCATATTCCACGAAACCAAGTCGGAAGTCAGTCAAGTCACTGAGACTATCTAGGCCTACATACTGTCAAAGTTCAAACCATATTCCTCGAAAACCGGTTGAAAGTCAGTTAAGTCACCGAGACCCAGTAGGTAAGTAAACATGACAACTAAACCTTTACATACTATATCATTGACCTTTAGGACAACACTTGACAGTTTACACAAGTAAAGCTGATCTGCAGTGACAGACCGTTGATGCCTGAGGGGTAAGGACAATACCGGACCAGACAATAGTCATGGGGTAACTGTTAGTCTGTTATGCACGACCTACGGAGTGTTTCGGGTAACAATAGCGTCTGTGTTGTCACTGTTGGGGGTAGCCTGAGGGGAGGACAAGGACAAAAGTGCTCCTGGAACACTGACAGGGTATTCAGTCAAAACAAGTGTGACTTCCGTAAACCTGCCTGTAGTCAAAACAGGCACAAAGGTCACAGAAATAGGGTGCGGGGTGGACAGTGGGTGTTAGAGCTCATTTGAGAGAGTCTTTCAATAGTATTTTTTGCCATAATGGTTTTCAGCATGAAAGAGTAGGTACTGTAATTCTAGTAATAATTGTAATATTTCATTATAACATATACAATAGTCATAAATAATCTCTTACAGTCTTACTGATCAAATTCAATTATGATGAAAACAAAATTCTAAATCAAGTTTTTTATTTATGATAATTCAACACCCCACCAGTTTATTTTAAATTTAAACTCCATGAAATAACTTAGAAATTAGTTGATACAGTAGCAGAAATGACGAATGAAAGTGAAACAGGATAATTTTCTTCCATCACAATACAGGACTCACAATATACCCGTATTATAAATCCCGTCCCATTTGAATCTTACAATCTACAAAGCCAGTCTTTGTTAATGCAACATAAAGCTCAGTGAGTGCAGGAACATAATTTGTCGTAATACGATAATACGACAATTAGGGGTTGCCGTCGACTCGTTGCATACATAACGGGTTTAACGGCTGCAGCGAGCATTGTGCAGCAACAACAATGGCAGGATTTATTTGCGTTGTGTCCATCATTCAAACCAGGTTACACGGGACCATTAATCAGGGGCACGTACACGACACGTGTAGCTGGCAGACGCGGTGCCGTAAACTGTCAATATCTGGGGATGGCGTGGGACTGGGGGTGTGGGTCTGGGCACTGACAGGAATACTGATCAATGGGCTGTGCTGTGGGTAATGGACTTACGGTACCACTATGGCGTGTCCAGTACAGAAGTGCATATCACAGTCACATGGAGAGATTGGCAACAAATAGGCCCGCATGCTCTGAGTACTTGATGTAATCCTGAATCCTCAGCCTGTAACCTGCAGTCCCGCATGATTTTGGCTGTGGTAGACACACAGTACGCACCGTATATATCACAGTCTTAACTTTCCTATCAAAGCATGCCTACTCAATATCAATTTACGGACATAGTAAAGAATCCAACGTGGCAGCAAAACTAGTGTAACGACAGTGTTGACACACCACACACCATATCAGTGTCTTATCCCTCGTATCAAATCCGAAGCATGCCTACTGGATATCAATCCTACTGGATATCAATATACCCCCATAGTACTGAATCCAACGTGGCAGCAATATGACAGTAACGACATTATTACGTACACAGTCACCACCAGTCCATCATACACCATAGATCTTGGTCTTATCCTTGACATAGAATTTGGAGCATGCCATGCCTACTGGATATCAATCCTACTGGTTTATCAATCTACCCTCATAGTCTTGAATCTAACATGGCAGCGACATTACCGCATATCTTTTACTACCACCAGTGCACCATACACCAATGTGACCATAGATCTCACAGTCTTATCAGTAATCCCTCGCATAGAATCTGGAACATGCCTACTAGATATCAATCCGCCCGCATGGCACTGAATCTAACACGACAGTAACAACATTACTGCGTACACAGTTACCACCACACACCGCACAGCATCTGTTCACCTAAGAACTGTGATCAATACGATGGTTAGCGTGTATAATAGTCCGGGGACGGTCGATGTGGGTGTGGCTGAATGATGGTGCTGCTAAGACAATGTGCTATGATGGTG
>WNLI01089757.1:0-10762 GCA_025802215.1 Wirenia argentea
TCTACAATATTATACCTATAAATAGTTACAGCCTACAGTATACCTATAAATGTGGGGTCTGTCATTAGACCTGATAATATACAATTATATACATTAAAATTAATGCACATTTTCTAGCCATGAACTTTTTAATCAACATTACATATAATACTTTTACTATGTTGGATGAATGCACTGTAACATCATCAATATGACCAAATTACCAATGTATGCCTAGCTTGACCAAATTACTAAATGGCGTAACATGAAGTAATTATAGCTGCATGAGTTCCCGAACTTACATATAACTTAGATATATAACTAGTCATTGCAAGCATTTGAGTAGTTAATTTCATGCAGAATAACATGGTAGGCAAAATTAAAAGGAAATCCAAATATAACTCACAAAAACTGGAACAGACAACAAAACAAAATGGGAAAAGACATACATAAAAATTACAAACAAAATGGAAAGAGAAATAAAATAAAATCTCACCACGATCTCTTCGATATCGTCATACAAATCTAAATAATAAAATTGAGTTCAGAATAAGTAGAGTGATTTAGGTAAAACTAAAATATTTGTCTGTATGTACACAAGTTGAGCACGTTTAATCCGAGAGTGTGGGACTCCCGATGCAAAATACTGCAGGTTGATAGTTCTCTGTCCTTCAGTCTCTCTCAGTCCTAGATCAATTGTGTGTGCTTCTTGAGCAAGGCAACATAACTCTAGGCTTAGTTCACTCCGCTGAAAATGGGTATTCCCATGTGAGAGTTAGGAAAAAGAACCATGTCGAAGCATCACCGAAAATGCTGATTTGACCATATATACTAGTCAAAAAAGGAAACGCTTGCCTAATATAAATCATATTATTTTTGTCCAATGGTATGAACAAGATGCATGTTTGTATTACATTTATGTTCAGCAACGTATGTGTCATTCATATGCAAGGATAAGGATCCATATCATTTGAAGCATAGATTGTGTGATCATTTAAAACCTGCTAATTGAGATATCCTCACGTTCATGAATGACTTCATTACTGAAAAAAGCGCAAGAGTTTATAGGGTGATATGACTAAGTACTGACAAAGTTAGGATTTATTACTCTGGAAGAACGTGAATCTTCCAATGCGCTGGTTCCAAATGCTTACCCAGTCAATGCGTGGAATGACACTGGCCCATATCGTTGCATGTGGATGCCACACACGTTGATGATTATAATTTCAAAACAAAAAAGTATAATTTTCATACCATATGACAAAAATAATGCATATAATAGGAGAGTGTTTCTTTTTTGACTAGTATATATCAATGTGAAAATACGTCACAGAATATCGGTCTTGGATTAGCAGTTTTTTAAACAATATACTCAACCCTTGCACTAGTGCCTACTACATGTTTTGTTTTGCTATTAGCTGGTTTCCATCATCTTGCTGTACCTCAACAGACACTGAAAAGTGTACATTTCGGTGGTGATTCTACATCATGCGAGTGACTTCGGCTCTAAAGTTTAGTAATTTGTTTCAAAATTACCAAGTTTTCGTGTAATCAGTCTACACTACAGCCTACAATGGTACACTAACTTACCCGGTGGTCGGTGATCAGCCACCTTATCCAGGAAATCAGCCAACATCCCAATCTCATTCTCCAGCTTTCCTGTCACGCTATCGATCTGTGTGACTCGACCCCCGGTCTCCCTCATCAAATGTCCAAGGTCTCTCACAAATTTCCCGTCACGGATCGCTGTGTCCTGGTGGTAGCAGTGTGTGTCACAGTGTGTGTGTGTAAAAATACACTACATATCATCTCTACAAAGAAAAATTCAGCTCGCGTCTCCATATTGTATCAGAGATATAACACTAGTTATAGCTCAGTTGGCTAAAGCGTTGGACTATCATTCACTTGGTATCCAGGATCGTGGGTTCGAATCTCGGACTGTGCAATCGGCGTTTTATCTGAAAGTTATTTATCTGTGTTCTGTGGGTGAGAGCACATTTCCATAGCCTCAGTTTTGTAAAATTGGTACTGATCGTACATAAACACGGGTTGTGTAAAGGTCAGGAAGTTAAGCCGTACATATAATTATTATAATTATACATTGTAAATGGATCATAGTTCGTTCGATGCCTTGACATGGTAAATCTGGTAGGGTCTTATTCCAGAGAACACGGCCCGAATATCGACTGTTGTGTCCCCGTAATCTTTCCCATTCGTTTAGTTCAGAGACTTCCGGTACTCTTTCCGTTTTCACTTGTAATTTTCGGCGGAGCTGCGTCAACTGGATTTTTACCTCTTATCTATCTGGTAGATATGGAGATCTGTGATTTTAATGGCATCTACATTTTTATGCGAGATAAATTAACTTAATTTACCTCTTGTAGAATTGCATCTTGCTGCCATCCCTCCCATAATTGTTCTGTGAAATTATAGATTACATACATACACCGATATATAGTATTAATTACAGTAAAAGTAGGGTCTCGGTGGCCGAATGGTCTAAGGTGCTGGTGTGCCGATAAACCGATCTATAGATCCTAGGCGGCAGCCGTCGGTTCGATCCCTACATGTCCCGTCAATTTTTACAGTAAAAGTACATTAGGATATCAAGTGAACATATCGGTTCACATCATTCAAGTGCTTTCATGCATCACAGGAAGGCAGGAGCTGCAACTGCGAAAAGTAACCACACATGTATCCTTAAGGGCCAGTGAGGTGACCAAAAATCCATTTCCATCATACACTCTGGTACAGTAGTCTGTGCACTGACAATCCACACAGCTGAACAGAAAACACCTGTGTGGAGAACACAAGGATTTCCTCCATACAGATTACCGAAACTGCTAGATTGTCATTGAAAATTGCACATTTGGTCGTACTGGAAAAGGTAGTCAGTATCCTTGAGCGAGCGCTAGTGCAGATAAAGTCGTCACAAGAATCTATTGCTGCCGCCATTATGCTTCGTTCAAAGAGAGTACGGTAGAACATAATTATTAGGAGGTAGAGTTGTAGAAGTAAAGAATAGCGGGAAATGTACATTAGAAAACTAGAAATCTACGATTACTTTTACTATAGCATACCACGTATAGTCAATATGCATAAAACACGTGGTTTACTGAAATAAAAGGAAACATTCTAAAAGTGTAAATAATTAGTATATTTAGAAAACAAATATTTGACATACTTCTGAGCAATTCGTACTCGTCATCCATGTTTCTGATCCTGACTTTGGTGTCCTCCGTCTCTATGTTGGTTTGTGCAATGTCGGCCTTCAGTCCATCGATTCCCTGCATAGTGGACATACATTCACATACGCACAGGACATGTAACATATAGTCTACCAAAAATCCAAAATTCATGCAGTCATGCGCCCTCGTGTTTGTATAAAGCATGTATAGAGCCTCCTGACAGTGGACATACTGAAAACATGTAGTCATGCTCATGTTAGTGACAATACTGTAGAGTCTCCTGATTTATGTGATTAGTCCTTCGATGCCCTGCATATTGGACATACTTGCAGCATAGGTACAGGACATGGCAGACATGAAACACACTAAAACATGCAGTCATGTGTGTGTTATTGACAATACTGTATAAATCCTCCCGATTTGTGCGATGTCGGCCTTTAGTCCTTCAATCCCCTGGATAGTTGACAGACTTTCACGATAGGTACAGAAGTACAGAACATGTAACATACCAAAAACATGTTCGTGTTAGTGAGTCAGTGACAATACTGTAGAAAGCCTCATGGTTTATCGGATGTCGGCTTTCAGTCTTCGATACCCGGTACAACGTACAAGTGACATTCAGTAACACGAACATCACCACCAAAAAACCCCACATGATCTTGTACATGCCTCATTACATGCAAGTTGAGTTGAGAAGGTGGCGCCTCGGTAAAACGTCTCACGCTAAGATCAACGCTGTAATAAGTACTGTACGGTATGTATGCTTGCCATCTTCCATCCACTGTTAATTGATCTTCTGAACAGTGAACAGATACCAGTTTTCCTGTGTGTCCTTAGACTTGATAAGCAATCTATTCAGGAATGGTTTATACTGGCCGCGCCGGTTTCTATTTATTTGCCCTTGCCTGGCAATTGATCAACAATATTTCAGAAGTGATACGGTTGAAGTGACACCAAAATGCCATGTGTGCTCATGGTGTAGTGGTTAGCATGCCAGTACCGGTCAGGCAATGAGCGCTTCGGCTACCGGTTCGCGACCATTTCACATGAATCCATATTTGCAAGATTCATGGCAATGTGAACATATCCTGAAAGAGCAGTATATAAATGCACTTATTTCTTTTTTTTACAACATTCCATCCTATCACTCTTTTTTGATAACAAAATATCTAGATTAGATATTAGATATGATGGATTAGTACCTGATTGAATTTGTAGTTTTTCTCAATGGCCCGTTTCAGCTTGCAGCCATTGTTGCAGATCGTGGTTTCCAGTGTTGTTGTCTCAGTCATACTCTCCATCTGGGCCACCACCACCTGGACCACCACGGAACCACTACCACCTGGACCACCACCACTACCACCTGCACCACCACCACCTGCACCACCACCACCACCACCACCTGGACCACCACCACCACCTGGACCACCACCATCACCCGCACCACCACCACCACCTGCACCACCACCACCACCACCTGCACCACCACCACCTGGCCATCACGGAACCACCACTAGATTAGATACGTACCTGATTGAACTTGTAGTTCTCCTCAATGACCCGTTTCAGCTTGCAGCCGTTGTTACAGATCGTGGTTTCCAGCGTCGTTGTCTCAGTCATGCTTTCCTTTATCTTGATCACCACCACCTGAACCACCACGGAACCACCACCTGCACCACCACCACCACCACCTGAACCACCACCTGCACCACCACCACAGAACCACCACTAGATTAAATACATACCTGATTGAACTTGTAGTTTTCCTCAATGACCCGTTTCAGCTTGCAGCCATTGTTGCATATCGTGGTTTCCAGCGTCGTTGTTTCGGTCATGCTCTCCTTCATCTTCTGTAGGCCCGTCTGGTTCTTGGTGTGTAACAATTGCCTCAAATCAGACTGTAAACAAAATTATATTGTATAAAAAGATTGGATTAGATTGTATTTGAATGTGCCGGATTGAACTTGTAGTCATCTGGTTTTTGGTGTGTAGCAGTTGCCTCAAATCAGACTGTAAAAAAATTATACTGTGTACTGTACTGTAGCCTGTAGGTAATACAGTTTTGACGCGTGCTGGTCATAATATCAAGTATACTGAAAGAACCGTCTGATTTTGTGTGTGTAACAATTGCCTCAAATCAAAAATTGTTATTGGATACTGGGTAGTGTAAGTAATATAGTTTGACTTGATAATTGATATCCCTCGATGCCGACACAATATTGACATTGGTCAGCTATAAGTAAGTAATTCCGGTCTGATCGTCTATCAATCAAATATTGTTTTATATAAGCTCGGAGTGCATTGGCTAATGCTGAATGGGTGGGAAATTAACATTTTCAAACGCGGCTAGCCATATCGTGCTAGGCCCAAGCTATGCAAATTGTGGGAGTGCAGAGGCTTGGTGTGTTGTAATGGATGACCACTCGTTTCGGTTTGATCTCACATTATTTTGACTATCCCATTACCTGGATCCACAATCTTGCCTGACAATTTAAATGTTGCATACGCAATAAAAAAATATAGTTTTGACTTGTGCTGGTCATAATGTCAAGTGTACTGAGAGAGCTCTCCTCTGATTCATGTTAAGTTTCTAATAAAATATGAAAAAAATCTTAGCAGTCAAATGTTACAGTGACAGACTGAGTGGTTATTTTACTAATTATATCCTCAAAAGTATAATAAAGGATGGTGCACTATTTGTACACATAAATGTAATAATACCGATAGACTATATTGTGACATTTTCTCTAAGGTAAAATTTTACACTCATCCGTTTCCCAAAGTATTCTTGAAACAAAAGTAGACACTATTACTATATATATTCTACGACATATTATACTGTATACTGTGTATATGTTGGTATATATTGTATAATGTATGATGTAACTGACCGTCGGCTCGATGAGGTCCTGTTTGGCCTTCTTCAGCTTGGATATGTCAGCCAATAGTTTGTTACGCTGGTTCTTCATTCCTGTCAAATAATATGGTGGATAAATGGCAATACAGTACATCGGCCAATAGTTTTGTTCTTCATTCCTGGCACACAATATGGTGGATAAATGTCAATATGTCAGCCAATAGTTTGTTACGTTTGTTACGGATAAAAGTCTTGGCAAGGTAGATAGCCCGTAGATGCACGTGTGCGCCATAATATTATTTTAAACATTATATGATACTGCTCTTTCATGTATTTTGCATGTCAATAAGGTACGACAGGGATAGAAAAATAAGCCTACGGTATTTACCAAACACATTATGTTCGTGGCACAGGGCTCTTATACGACATATTTTCTGTTGCAACCATCATTACATTCAAAGATATTGTTTAGCATGTTGCATATACTATATGATATAGTGAGGTCTCTATGTGAGTCAAGTATATATTGTATTTTGATTGTACTATGATGGTATAGTACCACTTTACGAGAGTAGAGATTTTCGAGGATTGAAATATTATGTTGATGGCGAGATCTCTGCGAGAGAATAAGGGCAACAAAATTGATTATGTAAATTTTGTAGTCAAGCAAGTTGTAGAGGAGAGCATTGCAGTTGTCATGGCGGCAGGTAACAAAGGAGCGATTAGAGTTTCAGTGAAGTTGAAAATATGATAGTAACCAGGTTTGACTACGTGTAGCTAACCTGCGATGTCCTTCTTCAAGGCACTATAGGCTTCTGTATCAACATTGTACTGCTCCACAAAGAACTGAAACTCAGGCATTTTCACTGCCAACTCGGCCTGCTTCGCATCCACCTTTGACTGAATGTCAGCAATTCGCTCCTGCAATGTGTGAGAATAATACTTGTCAATAATGTACAGTAGAAAATAAAATAATTATTTTCAAAAATTCAACAATAAAATATTGGTAGCCTATCACACAATTTGTAATCGTGTGAATTGGCCTTTAGTGAATCTTTAGACGAGAAGGGTCGATCGATCTACCGTGAGCTGTCAATAAGTTATAAACTTAATATAGCTACGATTGCATACATACATCATTACCTTGTTTGGGACTCTCATATGGCTATGGGTTGACAATGTGCCTGATTAGAGGCTACTAGGGCTGACTACAGTACGTATCATGTATTGAAAGATCAAATTATTTATGAGCATTAATGCTATCGATAATTTCTTTTGACATAATGATTAAAACATCAAAAATCATTATTAAACACCTAAACATGGATATTGGACACAAATAACGATGAAATAAAAGTGCTGTAGCCAAGGACCATGATTAGTCAACAAGTACGCACTAGTTTCCATTTTGCTGTAGGCATGTATCTGGCTCGCACTCGAATGTAACAAGTGTGGTATCCAAATTTCACGCCATAGGCCTATATCATTAAGCATACCGAAATTGTGTCGAGGCTTCGAAGCATAAATATATCACTAACTGAAATGACGTTGAGGCTATTCTCCAACTCCTCGTCCTTCGCGGATAATTCCGCTTCTGTTGTGACAAGTTCTTTCTCGAGGTTCCCAATCTTTTGCTGACCGTCCACAAGGTGGGTCTGAAGCATGTTACCCTGCGAACAAAATTCTATGTGATTACATATCAGCCATCTCCAGTCAAGTTTTGCATACAAAGTTAATGACATACACAAACATACCAGTGACTAGTTTACTGAAGGAATATTGGCAGTATATTTGTTGATGTTCTGTGGCAAGGGGGCCACTTTGATCTGTTGCAAAGCCTGTTGGACAAGACTTGCAGCACTAGCTGAAGAGCTAGAATAAGTTAAAATTGCAGCTAGTATGTGCCTACACTTAAAAAATTTAATACATAATTAAAATCACTAGAACCATGTACGATTATTAATCTATGTAGAAATAGTAGAATTTACTCTAAAGTGTAGTAGGTGATACAAAATTGGCTTAAAAATTGTTTATGGATATTGTACTTAATTTTGCACTGAACGTTGCTTGTAGCACACATCTTCCGCGCACATTCATGATGCAAGATCAACATGGTCAGATCGTGAAGAAAATTTTAAAAAGTGGCATATAAATGTTACGCTCTTTATTATGTCTACTGATCCGATGCGACTCACTGGTCCGACACGACTCACCCGGTGCATAAATTAGCTATGCTAGATACACGCATCGAGAACAAATTCATATATAAAATAAATCCACTCACCTCCTGAGTAAGCTCGACATGCTCCACTTTGCCGTCATGAATCTTCTGGTTAACTTTTTGGAGAAATTGATGAGCATCGGACTTGAAGGTATCAAGTCCCTTAGTGATGTCATCTCGCTGGGTCTGTAGGGCCACCCTATGTAAGGAGGACATGAGTCAAATGAGAAATAAAAAACATGTAGACAGAAGCAAGAAGAGGCCCTTGTTATTTCACTGGGATTGTGGGGCCACTTTGCCCATAGATACGCAAAGATAAATCAACATACTGTATATAGACTTCAGCCACGAGTCAGATGATGTTGTTGATGTCATCGCTCTGTGACACGCAGACAATGTACACTCACATTAAATGTGAATTACATGTCAAATGTACAATACACAGACACAAGTCGGTAAAGCCAATGAACACACACATTAGTCAATGTACACACTACACAGAGACACAAGTCAGTAGAGGTCCTTGGTGATGTCATCTTGCTGGGTCTGTAGGACCACCCTGCTCAAGGACACGCAGGGATCAGTCAATGTATGGAGACATGAGTCAATACAAGATGTACACACACACACATACACACGTACGAGTCAGTAGAGGCTCTTGGTAATGGCATTTCACTGGCTCTGTAAGGCCATCCTGGCCAAAGACACGCAGACACGAGTGAATGTACACAAAAAATGAGTCAATGTATACACACATGAGTGAGTGAATGTACACACACACATGAGTCAATGTACACACACATGAGTCAATGTACATGAGTCAATGTACACACACACATGAGTCAATGTACACACACATGAGTCAATGTATACACACATGAGTCAATGTACACACACATGAGTCAATGTACACACACATGAGTCAATGTACACACACACATGAGTCAATGTACACACACATGAGTCAATGTACACACACATGAGTCAATGTACACACACATGAGTCAATGTACACACAGATGTCAAATGTACAATACACAGACAAGAGTCTGTAAAAATGCTCTGTAATCTTCAGCAATCCACCGGTGTACGCATGGCTACACTGTCAGGGGGCACAGACAGGACACAATGCATACACAACCACAAATGAATTTACATACACGCACAGAACCTTCAGAAACTTACTGATCAGAATTTATATTAAATGGAATACATGGGTGAATAACTCAGTCGGGTGCCAATCTACTTTGTAAGTAAAGGGTGGTGGGTTCGAACCACGGCCACATCGATCTAACACATTGTGGGTCCAATCACCAAACCGGACTATCCGTGTGTCCTTCGACATGGCAGAATAAACATAGCCTCGAACCACCCAGCTGCAATGACCAAATTGGTACCGATGAGTGTTTACGGGGCAACGCAGGAATTTAAGTTGCGGGAGTAGGCCTACTGTGTTGTTGTTGGGGCATGTCAGCGCAACAATAGCTGCTTTCCACATATGTACTTTAACCCTTTTACTGCCATATTAAATTACTTCCATCTTATTCATTCGACCAACATACCATACCTTAATAACTTACCGTTCATTCCTTTCAAGAGTGAGATCTTGCCTGAAGTCTTCTACTTTCTTGTTCAGAGTGTTCACCACCGATCTATACAGACACACACATTACAATCCATGCAATTGGATATACAATTTACGAGTAGACTGTACATGTACCTATGTTCAGGGTTGTTAAAAAACATAGGCTATGTTTAATAAAAATGAACATTGTAAAAAATTACGAAACATTTTTCCTCAAGTTTAAATTTCGCGTTTTCCTCAATAAAATAGTTTGTGTTCCATGTATTTACTTTGCTTATACTTTTCAATAGAGTTCTAAAGTCATACGTCATTTCCATGGCAACTGGTTCAAAACAAACCAAGCAAATCCTCACAATTTGCATAGCTTGCATACAGCATCTCACGGCTGGTCGAGTTAAAAAATTTAAAGTTCCCGCCGAAGTGAACATTGACCAATCCGCGCCGACGATACAAAACACATTTTGATTGACAACTTGTGTAGAACCAGTAATATCATGTAGATGTCGTCATCGCTTCACCACTCCCCAGGCATGTAGATTTTCATATGAAAATGACACATAATTATTAGTGTGAATTTGACATTTCGCATAAACAAGTGGACAGGACCACAACATAACTATGTGGGAGAAACATATTTTCTTGACAGATAGGCATAATTTGCCAATTCTTACATCATTTCCTGCCTAATTGGACGATGTATGATTGTAGGTAATGCCTGGAAGTATAATGAGTCTGGAAATGTCATGCCCACAAAAGAATTGTCACACTTGTGTTAAACTTGTCTAAAACATCTATAAAGAATAAATGCTAAGGTACGGTGCTACAGATTAAACAATAAACATGGCTTTAAAATACTACTTTACCAGTAAAAACACATGTCCATCACCTATTTCCACTCTAGCAGTGCTAAAAATCCATTTTTAGGTCAAGTA